>CM077441.1:35293063-35527048 GCA_039654765.1 Mylopharyngodon piceus | reverse complement strand
GGTTCCGGAGCTGGATTGACTGGGAGGTTCGACCGGAAGCCCTGGAACCTCGAGCTGTGCCCACACACCTACCACTCAACAAAATGGGATCTGAGGACGACCCGGAGGCATTCATCGACTTGTTTCAAAAGACGGCTGAGCTGTCGGGCTGGCCACGGGATCAGTGGCCGATGCGCCTGGTCCCGTTGCTCTCCGGGGAGTCCCAGATAGCAGCACAGCAGCTTCCGGTGCAGAATCTCCTGGTCTTCGACGACCTGAAAAGGGCCATCCTCCAGCGGGTCGGCCGGAGCCCTGAAGAACATCGCCAGCGGTTCCGCTCCCTGGAACTGGGCGAGTCCGGCCGACCCTTCGTGATGGCCCAACAGCTCCGGGACTCCTGCCGCAAATGGCTGTTGGCTGAGGGAAGCGACGTGGAGAAGATCGTTGATCGAGTGGTACTGGAGCAATTCATTACTCGGCTCCCAAGGAAGACAGCCGAGTGGGTCGAGTGCCACCGCCCCACGTCGCTGGACTCGGCCATCCACCTCGCGGAGGACCATATGGTGGCGTGCCCAGGGGTCGGCGAACCCCACCCATCTGCTTCTCTCTCTCCTTTTTCCCCTTCTGTCCCTCTCTCTCGTCCTGTCCCTCTCCCCAGGTCCCGTCCGCCTGGCCATCCTCGAGTCCCGCCCCGGGGGCGGGGCGGGTTTGACCAGAGCCAGTTTGGGGGTCCCAGAGCCCCGCCCAGGAGGGCGGGACTGACTTCCGCTGGGCAGGACCCCGCTCCTGTTTCTCCGCGCCAATCATTTACCCCACTCCCTGCCACTGGGGCGGCGGGGAGGTCTGGGCCAGCCTGTTGGCGTTGCGGGGACCCGGAGCATTTCGTGGACAGGTGCCCGGTGATGGAGGTCGGGACAATGGTCCGGGTCCCGGACGCCCCGCAGGCTGCCCCCGGTCAAGCTGGCTGGTACCAAATACCTGTGAGTATCAAGGGGGGTACCTATCAGGCCTTGGTGGATTCAGGCTGTAACCAAACCTCGATCCATCAAAGCCTGATTTCATCCGGGGCATTGGATACAAGCCGCGTGGTTAAGGTGCGGTGTGTGCACGGGGATGTGGTGGCATATCCTGTAGTGCCGGTCATTATCCAATTCCAGGGCCAAAAGCATAGTGTTGAGGTGGCAGTTAATCCGCACCTCCGGCATCCGTTAATTTTGGGGACAAATTGGCCAGCATTTTCTGAATTATTGGGTTATTTATGCACGGATGCCTCTTGGGAAAAAAATGCGATGGTTGGGGATGCGCGAGTACAGGCGGGAGAGACTGATCAGGGACCACTGAGTGCTGCTTCAGGGGAACAGAGTGAAATTGAGAGAATAATTCTCTCGGATCGCGATGACTTTCCCCTGGAGCAGTCTCAGGATGAGACACTAAAACGTGCATTTGAGCAGGTCCAAACCATCGACGGTCAGCCTCTCCAGCCTGGACGGGCGCTTACCTATCCATATTTTGCAGTTATAAAAAATCGGTTGTATCGGGTGACCCAAGACACCCAGACAAAAGAAAATACAACCCAGTTGTTAGTTCCAAGGAGCCGCAGGGAAATGCTTTTCCAAGCGGCTCATTCTAATCCAATGGCTGGACACTTAGGGCAGGCAACAACACTAAATCGCCTCATGACCCGATTCTTTTGGCCGGGCATTCACGAAAATGTGCGCAGGTGGTGCGCGTCTTGTCGTGAATGTCAGTTGGTAAACCCACCGGCCACCCCAAAAGCGCCTTTGCGCCCCCTCCCATTAATGCAGGTCCCCTTCGAGAGAATTGGTATGGACCTCATCGGGCCATTAGAGCGATCAGCCAGGGGACATCGCTTTGCATTAGTCATTGTGGATTATGCAACACGATATCCTGAAGCAGTGGCCCTCCGCAGCATTTCCGCGAAGAGTGTTGCGGACGCACTGTTTAGTCTAATCTCCCGGGTGGGGATTCCAAAAGAAATCCTCACCGATCAAGGCACGGCATTTATGTCACGTACTTTACGCGAACTTTACGAATTATTGGGCATTAAAACGGTCCGTACCAGCGTCTTTCACCCACAAACTGATGGGCTGGTCGAACGTTTTAATCGCACGCTTAAAACCATGATTCGTAAATTCGTGCAAGAAGACGCCAAAAATTGGGATAAATGGTTGGAACCCCTGTTGTTCGCTGTGCGAGAAGTCCCGCAAGCCTCCACGGGGTTTTCCCCCTTCGAGCTTCTCTACGGACGCCAGCCCCGTGGGGTACTGGATGTCCTAAGAGAAACTTGGGAGGACGGACCATCTCAGAGTAAAAACGAAATTCAGTATGTAATGGACTTGAGAGCAAAACTCCACACTTTGGGGCGGCTATCAACGGAGAATTTGTTACAGGCCCAGGACAGACAGAGCCGGCTGTACAACAGGGGAACTAATTTACGTAAATTTGCACCGGGAGAGAAAGTGCTTGTATTGCTTCCAACGTCAAGCTCTAAATTATTAGCAAAGTGGCAAGGACCATTTGAGGTCACACGGCAAATTGGAGATCTCGATTATGAGGTTATACGGTCTGATAGGAGAGGGGCACGTCAGATATATCACCTCAATCTCCTTAAAAAATGGAATGAGGCAGAGGCAGTGATGTTGGCGACGGTAATTGCTGGATAGGATGATCTCGGGCCAGAGGCGAATACCAAACCACAATCTCTCGCACTGGCCCCAGGAGGAGATCATCTCTCGCCCTCCCAGCTCACTGACCTAACGAAATTACAAGCAGAGTTTGCGGACGTGTTCTCACCCCTACCGGGCCGTACTGCAGGCTGGATGGCTCCCCGGCCTGAGTCGGGCGGTGGGGGTATGTGGCGAGGGGGGCGTGGTTCAGCGGAGTCGGCAGCGGGAGAGAGAGTCAGGAGACGAACGGTGAGTGAGTGGGTTAAACACCTGTCTCTTGTTTCAGTAATTGGTGTGGAGAGAGTATATAACGCCAGGAGAAACAGGAGTGGGAAAAAGGAGAGAGAAGGACTACTGACTGCTGCCCATGCTGGACTTATCCTGAGTTTTGTTGGAGAGAATTTGTGATTTATTTGTGACCGTTTTGTGCCTGTCTGCACACCTTTTTCTTTTGATGAAAATATTGAATAAAAGCAGTCAGTAGTCAAGCCGACCCTGTCCTCTTCCTTCCTAAACACTGAACCTTGTTACAAGCACTTACTAGCATGAAGAGCAAAGACAGACACAGACTGCATAGAGATTTAAGATGAAAACTCTCTTCGATACAAAAACATAGGCTACCCTTCTGTGAGTTACTGTTTTTAATGTTGATCATATTATACCAGCAAGAATGCATTGTTTCCCTAATATCCACACAATTTCAAATGTGGCATTGATTTTATACAACAGTTCAACAAACAAAAGGGTACATGTACATTTTAAACAGTATTGTCAGTATTACTATGTGTAGATATTTAAAGAAGGTCTTTAAGCATGTTTGGATTTATATGAGATGGTAACATTTTACAATAAGAGTCCATCTGTAACATTAACTAAGGTTAATAAAAGTATTGTTCATTGATAATTTCAACATTTAGTAATGCATTTTTACATTTTACAGTTGTATATTTTAACAATAATTATACCTTGATCATTCATGTTAGTTCATAGTGCATTAACTATGTGCATAGCCGATTCACTCACTAATAGATTAATATATTTTAAGTACAATACCTCACTGAACGTTTTTAGAAACTGTAATACTTGTCATTAAACTGCGTTTGGATTCTCACTCCTTCTGCTGTCATTCCACTAATGCCAAATCATTACATACAGCCTCAAGTTATAAGTTATAATTAAGGTATAAAATTGAAGCACTTGATTATCTTTGGAGTTAAAGCATCCTAAAATATGTTTTCATGATTGTGTGAGTGGCAGCGGGACTTCAGTTGGAGGCTTTGGATCTTTAGTAATCTTTAAATCACGGCAGAACAACACTTGTTCTTGACCAAGACCCATTCTGTACTGCCACAGATATAAAGACTCGTTTGGCTTCAGCTCAAATGAGAGTTGTTCTTCCTCTTCAGTCATTTCGTTCCAGCTTTCATTTTCAGTGCTGACATGAGAACCTCCATATTCTGCAGAAAAGGAGAACTGAAAATTCGTAATTAACTTTGCAAGGGCTCCAGTTTCAATCGAGCCTGACAAGGCTATCCTCCAGTTGTGTGTGATCTGGGTCATCTTCTCCTTATTGTATCCAACCTTTTTAGTGATTTTCTTTGTCCATGTCACTGGTGTATTGCTGTCATTAGTTATAGTTTTAATATTCTCCCAGATGCCAAAGGATGGGCCTCTAGTTACTGACAGCCCACCAGGGAGGAAGTTAAGAACATCGTGATGAACAGAATAGACACCAGAGAACTTATCTTTACTGAGGTCGGTACTGCCGCAGAACTGAACTCCCCACTCTGAGGCTGGCTTGAGGAAGTAGGTTCTGTAGCGTCTTGGAGCGCGTGCTAGCGCGTATAATGTCACGGAATATGGATCGAAGAATTCCAGGCCCCAGTAATAGAGCCCGTGTCTGCAGTCGGGATGCAGGTCGTGTTCTTCAGCATCCGAGTCTGTATTCATGTCTGTTGTTATTCGATAAGTGCCCTTTTCTTGGAAGATAATGTAAAACTTGTCAAAGGCTGAGTAGTAGTGGTCTCCACCCTGGCATTTGGGATGAAGGCTGTAAACTTTGTCATCGCTGTGTGTCGTCAGGTAGTTGAATCTGCGGTACTCATTGCCCCTGATGATGTAAAAGTAGCCATTCGAATCACCAAGGTAATGGTCTCCATCTTTGCAGGCAGGATGCAGACTGAAAATAGAGATGTCTGAACCTTTATTTAAATCACTTGTCTCCATATAGCAGCCGAGATCAGAGCGGATTATATAAATGTTTTTGCCCGCTCCACAGATGTCAGTGCCTTTTGCTTTGCTCTTGGGAATAATGCCGCTCATCGTGTCTGAACCTGCAACACAGAATAAACCAAACATTCAATCTCCACACCCAATGAATGCTGTTATTTCAGTCCTTCTATAGATTGAGATCACTGATTACCAAAACAGCTTTATATGTGAGGAAGGAAAAATATGTGACGAAGTACATTTACTGGAGTATTTTTTTGGAAAATGTGTACTTTTAAGAGTAGATTTAAATGTGGGTACTTTAACTTGAGTACATTTCTAATGAAAACTCTACTTTTACTTCGCTACATTGGGTGACGTTCCTTCCGTTACTTTATTTTAATGCAATACTGTACATGTTAAGAAATGCATAGTTTATTCCAAACGTGTTGTTTTGTCCTTTTGAGTCGATTCTGTTCAAAGTCTTGATCAAAAAAGTTAGCTAAACTGTCTAAATTGGTTCGAGAATGATTTGTTCAGTTTCTGCACGCACTGAATCGTCTGAAGCGGTTTCTCTCTCAGTGTTGGATGAAGTGGCAGTGGACCTACAGTCAATTAACAGCAAATCTGCAAATGCGTCCTATTGTTTGCCAGCGATGAAGATCTTTATTAGCTGAACTGCGTATGCTGTCTGTGAACAATTCCACAGGTATCGATTTCATTTGATTTCTATTCATACAGTCAATAGCTGACATTTTACAACCAAACAGATTATTACACCACAATAACACCAATACAAAGTATGTAGCATTTCTTTACAGTCTTTTTTTGGACATGTATCTTAATTTATACATTAAATAAGCTACCAAAGAGTATGAAATGAACACCTGCGGTAATGTGTGGGTAGTCATCTATAGGCTCTTTCACAATGACGTCCGTTAACGTCCGCCTTCCCGTAAAGCAGTGTATCTGTAGGTCCGTCTTACCTTCGCGGATTTCTCAGGAAAATGCTGTAATAACTTTAAATGCGAACTGTTTATGTCAAGAGGAAGACTAATAATTTTTATGTATTTACACAGTCGGGTTCTTTTGGTAACGTTATTTATTATTTCCTTTCTGTAACTGCCTTGCTTAGGGTTTCCGCGAGCAGAAACTTTAGCAATGTTGTGTCCTTGAATTGCTGTCAGAGTTTTATCACAATGATTGCGTGTCCACACAAATCTGTTAGCCTATTTGGAATAACAAGAATATTGTCTTTAGAAACAAATCTTTATTTTTTTAAATTGGTATGATAACGGTATTGTTCTTGTGAGATTTATTTACGAGTAACGGACACCTGAAAGTAGCACATCCACATATAATACTCAGAAGAATTAATGGTGTAAAGATTTTATTCATTCAACTCCTCCTCCGACTTCAAGCAGCAAATCTTGCCGATCGGTAAGTTCGTTTGAGATCTGCCAAACACCTCGCCTTGGATTTACACAAATTTAGGCGAATACAGTCATCCTCTAACCACATTTGTGACATATGTACATCTATTAGGTGCCTTCATTCCTCTATGCAGACGAAAGTAAGGATGCTTCGGGTCCAAACAGAAGTTGTGTGACGTCATGTTAAAAGGGCCTATTGGGCAGTGGCGGCGCCGGCGACCTGTTCGTCTTGAAAATTAACGCCTTTGCGTAGACCTGTTTACACGCGCCTGCAGAAATATACATTTGATTCAAAGAAACATTATAGAAACTTTCTGACATGTTTTACAAACATACGAGCAAGGTTTTTATCCAATATCTTAACAGCAATTAGTAAGGTTACCATCTCCTTACCGCTGTATTTTATATTCGATATCTTATTGCTGCAGAAAACAGAAAAAGAGTGAGCAACAACAAAAGCACATGTAGCTGAGGAGCGTAACGCGGCGCTGAGCGTCTATTTCACGCTGAAGCTCTGAGGGCTCTACGTTTTTTACTGGTCACTGAGAGTTGAAGAATGTTCAGCTTTGGGTAAAACGCAACGCTTTTAAGCCGCGGTCACACTAGACTTTGAACATGCTAAATTTCTTCAGACACTGCAATGATCGTGATATGACGTCATGCTCTTTATGAACATCAATTCAACATATAACAAAATAGAAATACACTCAAAATGTAAAAAATTGCAAAAATATTGTTTGCTTAATTCAGCCAGGAGGTCATTGAAATGTATTCATTTTAAAAATAGGCTACAGAAACAAAGTTATTTACAAAAGTAAAGATTCTGAAAGCATTCAATGAGATCCCATACTAATTTTATATAGCCTAGCATTATTACAGTAGTAACAGTAAATATATTTTATTAGGATTTATATCAGATTTGAAAATGTCATTATAAATATGGTGATTATCTCTAAGGTGGAACCATCATCTTTGTGCTCCGTTTAAGACTTTTTCAGTCTCTGAATACACAGCTCCTGTTCCTCATTTCCTGATCAGTCCCATTGATTAGTTGTCAGGAGGACGGTACAAAAGGCTTTACTGTATATATATATATGTGTGTGTGTGTGTGTGTGTGTGTGGGAGGGTGTGGTTCAGTCAAAGCAGATCATCTTTCTTTTTATGAGGCTCTTTATCCTCATCAGCAGCATCTCCACATTCATCACAGAACTGCCACAGCTTTCCACAGAAACCCAACTGTGTTACTGATCAACATCAACATAACAATACACTGCACATTATATAGCTGTGGCTGCAGTTAAATTAATACTAATCACATGGTACGCAAACTCACTAAAAATAAACTAGAACATGTGACAAATAAAGATAAATGTCAGATGTATCCAAAATACAAATAATAAAATACCCAAATAAACCTCAAACACAATATAATATACAGAAAATATATGCTCTGTCACATGGAATTTACAAAACACTCAATAATATTACAAATACAAAACCATCCATCAAAAATAATCACACATATACATAAATAAACATCTTAACAACAATATATATTTTTAACAAGCATGTATGGTCAATATGATTAAAGAAATTCAATAGATATCACAGAGAACAGCGATAACCCTCCTTACCTTCCCCAGGGACACAGAACTGTGACTAAGCAATCTTCTTCTTCTTCTTCTTCTTCTTCTTAATGGCCACTGACTCCTCAGGAGTATTACCGCCACCGACTGTATATCTTATATGGGTGATGTATGTTGTTTTTGTGTATGTGGATGTATTGCTCCACCCTCCCTCTGCTGGCGCTGTGTGTCCAGCTTCCTCTCTGGCTCCTCATCCTCCAGGATGGGCAGAAGCACCACGATCCCCATACATTATATCCTGTGCTCTTGTCCTGTGTTCTTTAAAAAGATTAAAACAGCCCTATATGTCTGAGAATCTCTCAAACCCTTTCCCTACAGGTCCGTGACATTCACTGGTCTATCATTTATTATTAAAGGTGCCCTAGAATTTAAAATTAACTATTCAACTATGCCAAGGTAAATTCAGAGTTCTGTACATGGAAATGACATACAGTGAGTCTCAAACATCATTGTTTCCTCCTTCTTATGTAAATCTCGTTCTTGCAAAAGACCACAGAAAAACAGGCGAATCTCAACATAACACCGACTGTGACGCAACAGTCAGGATCATTATTATTTACGCCCAACACAGGGGCGGTTTCTTCATTAGGGCAATAGGGAGACGCACCACCAAAGTGAGAAAGGGACAGATTTTTTCAATCACTGCTAGACTGTTTGTTCTGCTTCTGGATATAGGCTATAGTCCAATCAGCGTCAATCACGTTCTGTGGAGTACCGCTTCTTTTTGGGCAATTTCAGTCTGGCCGAGAATCGCCCCGAGTGCTCTCATAGACTTCCATTCAAAGAACTTTTTTTCGAACTGCAGGCACTGCAATGCAATCTCTATGGGTTCCGGGAGGGCTAGCACTAACGTGCTTTCGTCATCATACGTAACCTTAAGTTGTGCAGCGATTGGTGGAAACGTCTATTTTTAATCTTTAAGCTAAAGTGACATCCAATAATTTCCTCAGTGCATAACTTACATTTCACAGACATTTTCTCCATCTGTAAATGTTAGAAAGTCGAGAAAATATTTCCATTTTGCTGTCCAGGAGACAGGAGTGGCAGCACAAACTTCCGTGAACGAGCGCCGCCGTGCGCGCCAAACAGACGGAGCGCAATAATTCTGACTAAAATATACATTTAGCTAAAATATTTGTTGTTGATTATTTGTTTTTGTTTGCGAACATAAATGTGCCATATGTAGAATTTCGATCCTACAACTAAGAGTATTTTTATGATAGCAGTAACTTTAAAGTGACTATTGTAGAGTAATCAAATTAGCCTAATAATTAGTCTGTGCTTTTTTTTTTTTAATTTATTTTCATTTTTAGTTTAGTGAATTTAACTTCTGCTTTAAAAAACATTTTGCTTTTATATATATTTTATCAAAGGGCTTTAAACGATACGAGACGAGGAATAAGGGTCTTATCTAGTGAAACGATCGGTCATTTTCTAAAAAAATACAACTGTATATGCTTTATATAAACAAACGTTTGCCTTCTAAGTGCCTCCGCCAAAACCGCATTTCCGTATTCTTCAAAAAGTTTACGCTGTATGTCCTACACCTTCCCTATTCTACTTACGGAACGAACGCAGCGCCAGTTACGTTTTTTCCGTACATAATTTATGCTGAAATGTCTTTATACCATGCACAATATCAAAAAGATATGGGCTACAGAAAAAGCGTTTGCCAGGGCACCCTGTCAGATAGATAGATAGATAGAGCTGGGGGTTATAAATTAATATTAATAAGTAGCTAGGCTACATTTTTACTGTGCAATTTCTGTGATGGACGGACAGAGGGACGGATACCCCTTATCTGTTTAACTGACTCACATGTTAACCACCACATGTCAGCTCCTCGTGACACCTGCTGTAGTTTATAGTTGTATCCCACTTTAAACAGAGTCCTCCTAATCACTGACAAACAATTTTGAAGTTTATTTATTGGTATGACCGAAATTTAGGTTAGTTAACCTTTAATTTATTTTATGTTGTCTGTTTTAAAGACAGTTTTACAGTTTTGTTTAGCAAGCTGTTAATACTATGTTATTTCATTGTGAAATGTTTTGTTATGCACTTCTTGTGCACTAAATACATTTAGAATGTAGCATGTTTGAAAAAGCAAAAACAATTACCAAAATCGCAAATAAAATTGCAATTGCAATATTCATAAAAAAAAAAAAAAAAAAAAAATCGCAATATGATTATTTTGCACAGCCCTAGTGCATTTATGCTGTAATGGTTTCGGAAAAGAGACTCAAAAATCCATTTTCTGTTTCAAGAAATAAAGTTGTGTGAATTTGACATCGCACGACGACAGAATAGGTAGTTATTCGTCTCTGCTAACTGTGGACTAATTTAAAATGGCGCTCCCTCTCTCCCTCGGCTGTTTTGAGGGACTAACGTAGAAAATTATTTGCAGAAAACTAGCTAGTTAACTGCCAAAATTAACATTTTTACTTTTTATACTTGAGCTGCGTAGTTCAATTGCGGTTAGCTTCGCTAAGTTTGTTAAAATTCGACTCCTACGTTACTGAATTCAAAAAATCTTTTAAAAAAATACCATTATATAAAAACAACATTAAAACTTGGTTAATAAAATGAAATATGCATATCTTACCTTAAGAGTTTCGGGAGTAGGACGTTTTCAGGTGGCTGCTGCTGACTTGCCAGTGGCAACCTTTTTTTTTTTTTTTTTTTGAAATGAGAAGGCGGGAAGGCACGACGTCAATCATCGCATGACGCAATGACTGCACAACGTTTTAGATTATAAGAAAAAAATCCTTTTAATGAAGTGTATATATATATGTACACACACACATGATCATATATTTAAAAAGAAAAGAAAAAAAACATAAAATACTTCAAATTGAATAAATGTAATCAGTTTTTTAGGGTTAGGCTGTTACCCATAATTGTACAAAAACAAAACCAACTGCAAACAACAAAACTTTACAATTCTAAATATAGCCCAAATGTGGCCCACATGGGACCCTCAAATAAACAATAATGGGCAACCTAACTGGGCCCCACAACTTTATCCAATATGGGGCCCACATTCAGCCCATCAAAGTGCCCACTCTGAGCCCATGCCCAGATGACGCCCATATAGCCCAGATAAAACCCATGTGGGGCCCACATGGACATGTTGGCTGGGTGATGACCGCAAACGAAACACCCTCCAGAGCCAAAGAACCAGTAAAAACGTTTGCCAAAATGATATGATTACAGCATCAACTGTGCTCTTGCTTAAATGTTCAACACTTTCTGTCCTAAACACTTCTGCGCCTGAATGAAAAGTACTCACCTGGTATTGCTGTTTGCAATAAAATTATAAAGTGCTTGTACAGCGCTGAAAAACTCACATAACTCAGGCATTTCTGTTACAGAATTCATGAGCACAAGATTTAATCGATGTGCGTAACAGTGGATATAAACAGCGTGTGGCACTTCTTGACATATAGGTAATAGCCTGTACTCCACGCACCTTTCCTCACATAACACTTGCTCCATCAGAGCACTGCCCAATGCACATCTGGAGGTCTAAACCCTGACTTGACAACTCGTTCATTATGAACGACGCAAGAGACACAAGTCCTTCACATGAAATGTCTCAATGGTACATTCTTTAATATGGTGACCATACATCCTCTTTCTTCCAGACATGTCCTCTTTTTGGACTTAAAAAAACTCGTCCAGCCGGGATTTCTAAATCGCCCAAAACGTTCGGGAATTGGCTTTTGCTTTCTACAGTCACTATTCTTTCTCACACGCAAATTTGCAATTTTGCATAAAACATTTGTGAATAAAGCGGTGTTTCCATCCGGTGAGCCGAAGAGAACAAAGTCACTTCCTGATAAACTGGCACTAAATATCACTAAGAAAAATAGTCGCTGCAGTAGAAGCCACTGTATGTAATTTTCGAATATAATAAGTTATTTGCGCCTCAGAGCATTCATTCATCAAGCACACAATCAAATGGAAAAAACTACAGTAGCCTACTCTTGAAAAACACGAAAAACAGTATAATTAATCGCTGAGTTATGAGAACGAAGATTCTTTTAAAAACAGTTTCTATTTCTGTGGCATTGAGGCTGGAACAACATACAAAGTATGACAATGATAATCTCAGGTGCTGATTATGTGCTTTATTTAATGTAAAATGTGAGTTTGAATATAATTTTTCGCGCCCTTTATAGACATACTGAAAACAACAATGAATAGCCAAACAACGTTAAAACTGTTAACTCAAGGTGAACAAACAAAATTGTATTCTATGATAAAATAAGATTGGTTTAGTCACAGTATGCATTTTTAATCATCTGCTTAGGACACGGTGGAGTTAGGCCAGTTTCAGAGCTGCTTTTCAAAGCTGTAACTTACTCAATTCATCGTAATCTAATATTTCTATGTATCTTTACCTAGAATGTCAATTTATGTGGTGATACCTTTTTAAAGAGCTTTTTCGAGTGCCGTAATGAGGTCGTGGGATCAGACAGAGACCTGGAGCAATAGCAAACCCAATGGTTTATCTTGGTGCTACAATGTTTTCTACCGCAGGAATAATTAGTATTTAAAAATTCAAATATCCAACACACAAAGATAGAATAAGTATGCATACTAAATATTTCAGACTACAACACATCAAAAGCATGAATGCATTAACACTAAATATGAGGTCAAAGCAGAAACAGCAGCAGCTTCTGCACATACAACTGCCTTAATGAGTTTACTTTAAATATTTATAATATAATTAGAAGGTCTTTCTGTCTGTGCCTGGAAGAGGAGAATCATCAGGACTGAATTCAGCCCATCCGGCAACACATTTCCACATAATGTTTGGCTGGGGTAAGTCATTTAAAATGGAATTAATAAATTAATGAATAAAAATAGATATAAATGTTTAACAATATTAATATTGCATGATATTGCAAGGCTCTTAATTACTGAATTAATATCTTACAGTTTATTAGAACTGAACAGGTAAACACAGAAGAAAAAAGCTGTCCTGAACAGTTACCATACTTCTGTTACAACAACATTATTAATAATAAACTATGATATCTGTAATGAAAAACATCTTAAACACTGTAAAACAACCTCAAGAAAAGTAACTTGTTTGGCCTAATATCAACCAATATTTAATGTAAGGCTAATAATAGTGACATAAACAAACACCATAATTTCTACAGCTTCAGTAACTGCATGCTAATTTTCATAGAGCTGGCGCTGTGTGTGTGTATTGAAAAGCTTGTGTAGATTTACCTCCAGTTCAGGCAATGTCTTTTTAATTTCATGTTGTAAGCTTTCAGAATCCATATCTGAAAGCTTGATATACTGGAAGAGGTAGTAATCACACAAACTGTCCGCATGAACACACAGGAATCTTTCTTCTGAATTTCCCAGGCAATGAAGTCCAAGATCGATCAAAAGCACCACAAAATGCAGTTGTTTATGACTGAGAACAAACCCTTCTTCTCTGTGCTCAGTCCCTCTGTACACCACTGACACTTCATGGTTTCTGTTGAAGCCATCTGCTCTTACAGCCTCTTGAACACGAGCACAATAAAGCTGCTCATCATGTTCACTGAACTGTAGGGGAAACACTGAGCCGCTGCACAGAAACTGATGCCTTTCTGACAGAGTTTTGCACAAATTGTGGAGTTTCCTTAAAATATGAATGTTTTCTCTCAAATCTGAGGGTCCACAAACAAATAAGAGGGCCAAAGTGCAGAATGAGGTCACTGTAGTGAAGTGAATAGTGATGTTTTGGCTTCAGTGTGCGATCTTAATGAATGTGCTAATTCATCTAGATCAAGAACTGTGCTAAATCAAGAGTTCATTTCACTTGGAATATACTGTAGGAAATATAGGCACATTAACATCAGGTGAAAACAGAGTTTACATGCAGAAGAACATACCTTTGTAGGTGGAGCAATGACCTTAAAGTTTGGAAAAGGGACATGTGTCTGTGGGATAGGTGTGATGGATCTTTGGAGGACTTTCTTAACTCTAGTTTCTTCTGGGACAGAATATTTCACTATAAAATTGTAATAAAATGATCAGGCGGGACCTGTCAGATCAAGTCACGTCAATTAAAGCTTCACACCGCAGCTGACTGTGACCACGAACGTGTCTGCTGTTTCTGCTCAAAACAAACAAACAAACAAGATTGTATGATTGTTCACATGTAACAAATTCAGGTGCTTACCCTGAACAGCCAGCAATTTGAACGTAATTTGCCTTTATACGCTTGCTTTCAATGATTATCAAACTTAGAGCTGAAATCAGAAGTTTATGTTGAATTCATTATGTTGTTCAGGACATCTACTTTGTGCTTGACGAGTCATTTTTTACAGCATTGTTTACAGAAATATTGTTTTAGTTTTAGTTCATTATGGCCCAGTTTCACAGACAGGGCTTAGATTAAGCCAGGATTAGGCCTTAGTTCAGTTAGGATATTTAAATAATTTTTATAAACATACCCTAGAAAAAACAATACTGGTGTGAATCTTGACACAAAACAATGGCACTGACATATTTTAAGATATGCTTTCAGTTAACAGCTCATGTGTTTTAGTCTGAGACTAGATTAAACCTTGTCTGTGAAACCAGGGATGAATCACAATTCCAATAAGTTAATGTGTTAACAAATTCTGTCAACTATTTGGGAAATTGCCTGATAATTATTTAGGAAAATGCCTGAAATTACCATGTGTAAGGGGTGTTATATTAATTTATTAATTTCACTCAATCTCTCCCTTTGATATGATCAATTATTTTATATTTATATAATTATTTTATATTCTGGAAATTACTATTAATATTTCTTTAAATTTAGTCTTTTAATATTAATTGCTTTTATTTAAAATGTTTCTATAGTTATGTTCATTTTTCAGTGGTTGGTTGCTAAATATGGTGCGTGGCTCCTTTAAGAGTTCCGGTTCCGGTCGCTCTGCCTCAGTTCGCGGTCAGCGCGAGTGACGAGAGGTGAGTTGTGCTGAAGCTCCGTCTAAAAACTTTGATTTGAGGTTTGTTTATAGTAATAAAACAGATAATTTTGTTTTAAAATGCGCTTTAATCTTATTCAGACATGTATGAAGACTTTGTGAATCATATGACGTATTATTGGAGAGAGATTTTCAGCATGAGTGTGTGAGATCCGTGGATAAAATAATCCCTTTCACTGACAGACTGATGTTAGAGAGAGAGAAGGCCACAGATTCAAGCTTGTTTTAATTTATTTGTCTTTTTATTCATGCAGAATAAAACGTAAAAGTCTTGTTCATCTATCCACACAACACACATGCTCACACATGCTCATCTAAACAATAGTAAGCTAGTATAAAAATGGGATCAGACAGCATCGTAATGCAGGACGTCTCCTAGAGATGAATGCTGTAATAGTACAGTTTCCTTTTAAAACACTTGAAAAAATATATTCACCTTCTCCTGTGGGATAAAAAGGGATGATCTGTGATTTAAATCAGTTGTGAAACACTCAGACATGCTCCTTTTCCCAGGAGAAGTAGATATCTTCCTAATGCATGTAACATTAGTCTGACATTAATAGAAATAATGCTGAATGTTAAACATTACTTTTAATAACATTAATGAGGCTTTGTAAACCTTTTTGCAGAAGCAGTTGTAAAGTTTACAAAGAAATTGTTTTACCTCCCACCTGTCCCTATATGCTGGAAGTATACACTTACACACACACTAAACACTCAAACACACACAGACTTCATACAGTTCATCATGCTTCATGCTCCAAAGCCCAACTTTAACATGATCCATGTATTTAATATAGTAACTTACCAGAACATTGGCTGAATTTATATATTTACAGAAATTATGTGCACTCTTCATATTTTCAACCCATCTCTCATTTATTTTTTTGTCTGCAGTGTTTGCAGGTTTTATAAGCAACAGAAATGTGGAACTACATGAACTACATTTTATTAATGTGGATCCAGGGATACTGTGCTTGTTATCTTTTTAAATGAGGCTTAAACAGAAAATATACTGATTTGGTGTTGGGATAACATTAGCACATCTATGCACCTACATGTTTTAATGCATCTTTAAAATGACTTAATTATTTAAAGATTTTAACAGATCATTCAATAAGAAATAACATCAAATGACAACTAATACTGAAATAACTAATATAGAAATACTACATTTATTTTCTACATATTCTACATTTGTCTGCTTTGAATACAATACCAGGTAACAAGCAATAAAAAAAAGGAAATCATGCTTTCTTACCTTTCTTTGAGCAGGAAAAAAGAGAAACACCGGAAGTGGTCCAAGCGCAAAGCGGGAAAATAAAAACTCTTTAAACATTTGTGACCTGAAAACACATTTAAAAATACAATACAAAAATTAATGCAGATTTTTGTACTACTGTCCAATAAAGAAGTATCAATTAAATAATTACAACCAATAATTTACCCAGCACATGATAATACTAATAATGGTATTGTTTTGTTATTATAGCCTAGGCTGATTATACAGAATATCATAATATTTTATATTTCATGTTTGCTTTCAAATATTTTAACCACATTTTATTTTCTTATTTATTATTATTTTGCATTTGTAATATTTATTAATGCCATAAATTAACATTTATAATATCTATAACCGCTACAAAGAGATTTGCACGCACGAGTGACGGGATTTCGGGAGAATGAGCACCACTTGCACACCGTCGCTTCACCATTACTAGAACTACCACCGATTTGCTGCTTTCCCTGTCTCTTTATTGAAAATGATCGAGAGATTATGCTTTCCACGTCCCGTATGGAAATGTCTTTATGTTGAAATGGTACTGCTGCCGGCCCAAGTTATCAGCGGCCCACCGGGAGCTCTCCCAAATCTTCCCACGGCCACTCCGGGCTGTACATATACTTATTATGTAATACAGAATTTGCATTTGCAGTACTAGTGGTTGTGTGCTTTTTTTTGTTTGTTTGTTTTTAAAATGTTGCAGACTGGAAAAAAATCAGTATGTGTATTCTTTTGTTTCAGTCCAATTTTATGATTAAACAAAATCTCCTGTCTTTCACATGCATCTCAAAGATGGTGTTTAATTGTGAGTTAGGACGGCGCGACGGTGTTTTGCCTATAGAGCGGTAGTTGAGCTTGTGCCGGCCCTGGCAGAGAAGCTTATGCCGAAAAACACATCCAAAGTCAGCATCGCACGGGTTCCTCGCGCTTCCAAAAAGGACTAATAATGGATAGTCTACTGGTCATAATCACAAAATAACACACACTGGTCAGTGGTCACAGACACGAAGATGTACCTTTAATTTCACCATGCTGACTGCTCACTAAAAACCCCTGGAGTCGTCATGTTTTCAGGCCATTTCAAGTTTGATTTTGACATGACATGAAGTGGTGATATCTAAGTGACAGTTGTTTACTTACTTTTTAAGTAGTCTTCCCATTAATGCCATCATTGGACAGTGTTTCTTTAGAAGACGAGTGACTTTTTTCACTTTTTAAATGTCAAATTTTGTAACATTTACATTTATTTTTGTAATATCAGTTATTTTCTCATCCAGTATTTTTACTGTCTCCTCGAAGGAAACGCCCCTGCTTCAGCCACTTACAGCTGCTAGTTTAAATAAATTAATATGTAACATGCCTAGCTTAGTTCACATGGTAGGAGTAATATTGGATAACAATTATATAGTATAATACACACATTGAACTAAGATAAAGAATGAGTGTGTATAGGTGTGTTGTGTATCAGATCAAAGCGCTGAAGACAATTTACAAGTGAGTCAATTTGCCCAGAATCATTGGGAGACATGGCCACATATATCTGAGTGTCATCAGTATAATTCTGAAAAGAGATGCCATTCCTCCTGATGACGTGACCCAGTGGTAACATATAAATTAAAAAGCAGTGGTCCTAAAATTGATCCCCGAGGAACCCCACCTAGTATCTCATAATAAACTAAAAATGGTTGAATTGTTAAAATGTCCAAGTTCCCTTTCTTTAATAAAGGTTTTACCAAGGCAGTTTTAAGATCAGTGGGGAAAATGGCAAGCTCTAGAGGGTGATTTACTATCGCAGGTATGTCATCAAATATTGAGTTAAAAATATTTTTAAAAAGAGAAGTAGGAACTGGATCAAGAGAATAAGTAGATGGTTTCAGTTCTATTACTACGTTTCTAAGAGTTTCTACATCATCCAATATAAAACATTCCAACTTGATAGCATTCTGTACATAAGATAATGTTTGATGTAGTGATTTTTTTGTTTTCATGACAAATTCCTGAAATAGCTAGCAAACTCTTCACATTTGGAACTTGGTAGCTCAGCACTGTAATTATTCAATAGAGGACCCCGGTCTAAGGGCCCATTCATGGCAAGTTTAAATGTCCAAGCCAGTGCTTAAACATGGCCTCCGTCGTAGCCGTCGTCCAGTGAATCTTATCGGCTTCTGTCCTGAACGACTCCCACTGCAGCATGGTGCGGCCCGTGTTTTGAAAAATCTCATTAAGTGCTTTGATATTTTCCACTAACCTTCCCGGCATTGTTTTGTCGTAATTAATAAAAGGGATGTGGATAACCGCATTGGGGAAAGTCTGGAAGGCTGCACCCTGCAACCGCTCCATGCTTTTTCTCAGATTTGTGGGGTTCCCATGCTCCCTGTTGTTCAAGCCAAATGAGAGGACCACATGCTGGGTCCCCAGCGATACAGGAGTCTTATGCTTAATTATGTGATAGGCTTGGGCCAGATTTACGCCAGGATAACAGTCCACCTCGACTCTATCATTGCCTATTGCTGGTTAACTGGCCCAAGTTAGAGTCTCCCAAAAACAGAATTGGCTTCACCGGCGTCAAACTTGTCCCCACGGTGCTCATGCCTCCTGTGCAGACTCTGAGCTGCCGTCCGTACCTCTTCCTGGAGGACAGTGATGGGTTCCCTTTCGATTGTGGGAGAAGTCCACTCCACCACCGAGACTTTAGGGGCATGTTGTGAGGAACTAGGAGGGCTCTTAAGTGCCGGGGCTGAACTTGGAACAGCCTGGTCCGCCATTCCCTCCTCCTCCTCTTCTTCCCCAAACAAGAACAAGTCCCCCTCCGGTCCAGGGGACCACGGGAAACTTGGTTCCTCCTACCTCACCTCCTGAGTCTGTTTAGGATTGACCCGGCCTTCTGCAGGCTCCGGGGTGCTTTGTCGGCCTGGGGTCTTCCGACACACTACAGGAGGTTCAGGGGGATCCGGGGCAGCTATTGTTATCTCCTGTGCCCCCTCTTTCTGTCTAATTTGGACTTTCCCCACCTTCCCTGAAGCAACGGGCGGTCCATTAC
The DNA here is from genome assembly GCA_039654765.1 of Mylopharyngodon piceus. Taxonomy (NCBI): domain Eukaryota; kingdom Metazoa; phylum Chordata; class Actinopteri; order Cypriniformes; family Xenocyprididae; genus Mylopharyngodon; species Mylopharyngodon piceus. The sequence continues at coordinate 35,507,775 of CM077441.1, read as the reverse complement.
CCGAGCGTCTGACGATTGACCCAGCGCCTCTACTGGCCTTGGGTTGACCAACACCTCCTCCTCTCTACTTGCAGCCTCCCCTGTCATCAGTCTTGTAACAGTGGCCGTGGCCCGCTGGATTGTGGCCTCTTGAATCATTTTCAAGTTTCGGTGGGCCTACCTAATCGCCACCTCCTCCCAGCGAATACGTGAAGCCTTTAAGAACTCTGCTCTGGCCTCCTGCAAAGCCTCCCCATAGTTCAAAATATCCACTCCTGTATGTAGCCAATTCCTGGTATTCCCAAAAATCAGCCACTCTGTGTTTAAGCTGGGGAGTGCTGGCTGAACTCCTGTTGCAATCTGGTTCGCTAAATGGACTAGACGTGCTGGCTGACAATTCTGGCTGTCAGCGACTTGAAGTGTATGTGCATGGTGGAAGGCCTTCAAGAAGCAATACATGCTCATAATAGACTTCCTGAAATCCTGATCCGCAGACATCCTGACAACTGAGCCTAGAAAAACAACGGGACCGCCATTAAAGAAGGGACCAACTCATAATAATAGTAATAGTAGTAATAATAATAATAATAATAGTAATAAAATCATGATTTCTCAGAGGCGAACCAGGAGATGCTAGACCTATCTGGGCCACACATCTCCCAAAGAGCCTGTCTGGGCCGATTTGCACTCCCATCCCACGCCCCCCCAGGCCACAGGCAAAGGGGCGTGCCGGAGGGAGCCTCTTAATCCCTAAACTAGCCTGTGTATTCTCTTTAATGTTGCAGTTTATTAATGAATCAGTTGTACTAAATAACAATCTACGATTATTAATGTTTGCATTTTTCACGTTTGAAAAATACACTTGCTGCGTTTTTCAAATTTCCTTGTAGTTTTTAAGATTTGCAATGAGTATATTAAGGTGTAGTTTTAGTTTAGTTTTACGCCATCTTCGTTCAGTGGAACTATCTTTTTATAGTTATCTTTTAGTTTTAAGTGAACACTAAAGTGATCAGAAAATGGCAAATCAATAACATGAGCTTTTTGAGGACATTGTTTCTTAAAGCAGAGGGGATATCGAGCCTGGTACTGTTCAGAAAAAGGTCATCATGAAAGGCCAAGTGAGCTCGCTGTGCCCAATAGAGCTTCTTTGGGCAGTGACTGGACTCAGGCCATCCATTTTGAGATTTTCTCTCAGGCTGTCTAAATGAGATGCACTCGCTGACAGATTCTTCATGAAACTGTCCACATAGATGACCATTGGTGTTTTATTTGTCTGCTGGCAGTGGCACAGGTGCAGAGTGTCTGACATTTGTCTGAGAGGCTGGGATGTGATAAATCTGAAAAGAATAACTTATGAGTCTCCTCCTAAAACATTCAATTAGATGTGAAGAGGTAAAGTGGGGTCTGGCTGTACACTCACATCTGAGATGATATGCCCTAAAAATTTCAGTACCGTCTGTGAAGGTACACTTCTCCATGTTAGCGCTAATGCTTGCATTCTCGATATTCTGTAGCAAAGAATGATGATCATTGTTATTCTTGAGAATGGCCTACACCGGTACCCAGTATGTCATTGATATGACAGAACACACCATCCAGACCCTCTGCAACTTCAGTGACCATACAGTTCTTGAAGTGTTTGGGAGTTGAAGCTATACCAAAAGGTGAACGATTGAAGTAATAATGCCCAAACGGTGTGATGAAAGTTGTGAGCTTGGCGGACTCATCAGCTAGAGGGATTTGCCAGAAGCCCATGCTGGCATCCAGTTTGTGGGTTCTTCCACCCTGCCTATAACCCCCATACATTTCACGCATTGGAATTCTTGAAGTGGGAAAGGGATGCGTTATGGAGTTGCTCATGTCGCTCGCTAACCAGGATCAACCTATGACTCAAGAATTTGGGGAAATAACAAATTCATGATGCATTTAAGAGAGGAGAACTGCAGAGTGATGCTTTTGGGTGACCCTGGCTTCTCACACCCTTCTTGAACCCAGCTGGTGTGCCTCAAACTCGCCACAAAACATGCCAAAACTAGGAATGTTACTGAAAGTTTTCCTGAAACAAAGATTCCATTGTCTGCATGAAGATGAAGATGGATCTGCACATTGCGTTCAACAAATAATTGTAGAGAACATTTTACTATGCAGTACATCAGCAAACAGTAAATGGCATTTTTATATAATGCAATTTGAGCTAACTACAGCTATTACTTATTTAATTTGCCAGTTCATTGATCTCTTTCTCCCCAAAGACAACAAGAGACTCTCTGGATTTTGGTCAGTTGAGGGGATCCAGTGGTGTTACAAACTTTGTGGTGAGCTCTCTGTCAGGCATTCATAAAGAGAGACTGTCAGTGATGACCTGCAATGCAAGGGCACGAATTCTGCTACTTTAAGACCTTCCTCTGCTTTCTCCATTGATTTCCCTGGGGTGATCTTCAGTTTCCTCAACGCTTCAATTGTCACCTTTATTTCTCATGAGGCATCAATAAAATAAGTACTTCTGTTCTGAAAAATAAGAATGAAAAAATAAAGACAACTCTAAAATATAATCATGTAATGAGCACCAATTTCACAAATTCTTCCTCAACACCTGTACATACCTGGGGATTTAGGGATAGACTCTTAAAAGCACATCTTTTATGGTTGGCAGGTCCTTAACAAAGTCAGAATTTGAGGCGATTAAGTAGGCCATGGAGTTTCTTTCTCCATCAGAGCGTAATCCATCTTCAGCTGCCTTTTCATTTGTGCAACCAAAGCAGTGTATGTCTCCAAACACCTTGTACAGTCACAAGACTACTTGCTACCCAACAGATGGTAAAAAATTACAGAACTTAAGCAGGTTGACAGTAACCTGAGAGGGCGCCTCTGTAAATTGCCTGGTATTCTTTGGGGACTGATGGTACAGTGTGTACAGCTTTGAAATGTCTCAAATTGACTGATTCACTAAAGTCAGTCACAGATTGTATTTACTGACAACATAAGCCTGTGTGCAAGGCAGTGGATACTCTCCAGCAAAGTATAGTCTTTTTTAGCATTGTGATGGTAAGACCACTCTTCCATTCATCACTAATGCCTCATCTGTTGTCATGCAAATCAAATGAGACTTGAGATATTCATCATCCAGGTCATCTTCCAGGAGTCTCTTTTTGAGAGCTTTGTATACGGTACTGGCAGTTCTTCCTTACTCCAGCTCAATCAAGCTATCATAAGTCCTATATATCTATATACAGTGCACAGCAGAAATGAGTACACTCCCTCTGAAACTTCTGAAAGTCAGCAATTACTCAATTACTTAGAAAACATGTTAGGGTTCTTTAGAGATATAATGTTCCAGCAAGTCTGCTTAATCAATTACCAAAGAAGCATGTCAAAATTATTCAGGAAAATAAGATTTTCTTATCAAGGTGATAAAATGTGTATCAAAAATGAGTACACCCTCCTAAAAGTTACTAAATAAAATGAAATAAAATTTTTCTGGTGTAAGTTTAAAGCAATGTTTGATCAACAGGTAAGTATGTTGAACCAAAACATTTAAAGAGAAGTAATTTCTTGACAATTAAAAGTATTATAGCCCACTGAATCATTTTCAGACTTAATGCCGACAACAATGGAACCACTTGGGAGAGAACTGTCAGGAGACTTATTTCTTAGCACAAAAGAGGACAGTGCAACAAGAGGATTACCAAATCATTGTTTTAAGTGTGAAAATATAGCAAGTAACAGAAATTCAAAAACAGTGGACTTGTGACAAGGCCCCTGAAATAATCAGGCCTTCATTTTAAGCTTTCATTTAGTGATGAGGGATTTTTTTGCTAGACAAAGAGCAGGAGAAATACCAAGCAAGTGTCTCAGAGCCAGCAAAAGCTATGAAAAGAGTGACTGTTTATCTCACAGAGTAAGATGCAGCCTGCAGAAATGACATGCATGGTTGTTGTTCTCACTGGAACTACCTACTGTAGCCAAAGTACAATAAAGTCAGTTAGCCATTTCCAAAGCCCATATTTACAAAATATAGATTCTGGGAATCAATACTCTGGTCTCATGGGACCAAATCAATCATTTTGGATCTAACAGCATCCAAAATGTTCTGGTGTTGCTAGAGGAGGAGTACAGTGAGAAGTGCCTGGTTCCCACAGTAAAGTTCATTGGTAGTAAAGCTCTTATATAGGGATGTATGAGTGCTGAAGGTGTGAGGGAGTTGTGCTTTATCAATGCTGTCATGAATTCCCACACCACTGTGTAATTTTATACACAAACTTGAAACAGAAGATGTTACCCTTTCCTCATTCCCTGCATTGTTGGGCATTTTTTCAACATGACAATGAGGATATGCATTCTCCCAAGCTGAAAAACCTTGGACATGTATCTTAACACTCTTGAGCACCTAAAGAAAATAGATCTTTTGTATTTGTTCAGAGGGGGTGTACTCATTTATGCTGTGCACTGTATCTATCCATAAGTCCACTCTTATGCAGATTGTACTCCCTTTGATTTCAAAAAAGGCTCTTGGTGTCTTTTGCAGATTGTGCATCCTAAGTTATATCCATTGGGAAGTACTGCGGTGTTATAACGCAGATAAAAGGGAACAATGCATTAAAATGAAAGTGTCCTGTTGTCGATAGGGGTGCAAGTTTAGCAAACCCTCCTACGGGTCGTATTTCAGGGAAGTGACAAACGACCTATATAGGCGTATTGGTTGGAGAACATGTTGAGAAAAGCACTATATAAAGGTAACGAATTATTACATTAACTGTACATTAGCTGTGTTTACATAGAGTCCAATATCCAACTAATAATTTGACTCATAGCCATTTGTGACTACTAATGCTTCAATCGACCACCTTGATCTGAATAGACTAGCCCAACCAGTAGGAATTTAGTTTGAGAGGGTGGTATGAGCCTTTGACAATTTCTTCAATGTGAGAATATTTGATGTTGATAGCCTTGTAAACAAAAATCAGCTGGAATATTTATTTGGGATTAATTCATTTGAAATGATGAAAAAAATCTACAGATAAACAATCCAGTTGTCTGTCACAATGTTCTGCTCACATCACAATTGCTGTCGATCATCCTTGCATGTAATACTATAATAATACCACTAATGCCTTGCAAATGAAGCCTTTTTCCAAACCTTCAGCTTCTTAAGGTGCATTTTAATTCAGGCATCCCTCATCCCAGGGCTAAGGTCCTGTGCCTGCCCATGTGCCCTCAGTGTTGCTGCCTCTTCAAAGTATTTCTGCTTTTCATCTTCCCCCAATGTGGCCCACCTGCCCTTAATATCATTCATTGTGCCCGAGGAAAAAATAGATGCACAGAAAACTTAACACTTTAGAGTCAGCATCTCTTTTTTAAAGTAAATTCATACAACGACAATCTGTCCAACACATATAACACGGTTTATTTGGGCTGTGAAACCCATTTCTCTGTAACAACTCTGTAAAAACAAGATGACGTGTAAAGTAGATGACCTGATGATTCTTTTCAATACACACAGCAGTCTTACACTGATGAATGCAACTTGCGTGAGTGAAGTACTTGCCAAATACTATCTTGAAAATCTGTTTCACGACCCTTGTAAACCCCTGATGTAAACAGGGCCACTATGTACAACAACAAACCATTTAGTATAACAATTAAAAGCATACGTTAAATATTGTCTCTCTCCTTTGTTTCTGAATATGTCCCTACAAAAAAGATTGTAAGGCGACAGCTCTCTGATACTAACTTTGGCCTTTGATAGCCGAGGCTCAGACAGAGCTTTTGTAATTATCGATCTTTTGTAATTACCGATCCAGTTCTGAAAAAGAAAAACAAAAAATGACACTGGTGTCCAGACCAGTAGCTGATGCAGCTCTTGGTATTAATTCTGAACCAACCTGTGTCATTCCATCCTAAAAAAAGGATTTCAGGGTTTCCTTTTGATTCTCATTAATGTGAGTTCTCTCTTGTTGAATAACAACAAAGAAAGAAAAAGCTAGTCAGTAATAAATCAGTAATAAAAAAAACAGTGTTGCAGATCATACCATCATTCTCAGACACCCTTGCCTAATGCTTCTAGATTAGCAACTGTAAGGCTTACCTCTCTGGGCCATCTTCAACCTAAAACATAAACAGAGAGAAACTTGCACAAGACAGATTTGTGAACGGGCTCTCTCTCTAAACAGCCCAAACCAAATTTTGGATTGTTCAACATAGACATAGAGCATGGAAGTAATAAAACAAACTTACCACAGAAGTCCTTGGAACCTGCTGGAAATTGATGCTGTAAAGGGAGACAAAAAAGTTAGATAAAGAGATATTAATGTTACACAGGCAGGCATACAGATAGATAAACAGACAGCTAAGCAGACAGACAGGCAGACCTATGCCTTTGCCTTTTTATTTTTCAGGTTCAATGTTGAGGACAGCAATAAATGTGACACACAGAGACACCACAGTCTATTTACTTCTAATAGATTGCCAGTGTTCGTCTATTGCATGAATGTAATTGTAAGGTTCCTCATGTGGGATCAAATGCAGCCAAGTTTTGTTCAAAGCCACAGAACTTTATTTTACATTCTAGTCAAGATCCCAAGGTTTCCAAACATACCAAACAGCCATAAAATAAATCTTGGGTTTGAATATTTCACTCAATATTTTCAACCGTGCGCTCTTGTCTCGTGTTTTGTGAGCGCCTGGTTGGTTGTTATTTGCCAGGTGCTCTTGTGTTGTAGTGTTCTGTGTAGCACACAGTTTATTTACATCTGCAGCGTCATGTCGTGTTTTGTGCTCACTGGCTGCCTGTTCTTGTTATGTTTTGTGTGAACACGCAGCTTATGAGTTTCTCATAGTTGCGTGTTCGTGTCTCGTTTTGTATGAGCACGTCTTGTGATTTGTTTTCACTGGCCATGTGCTTGTGTTTTTGTCATGTTTGGTGTGAGCACATGGCTTGTCATGTGTTTCCTTGTGCCATGTGCTCTCCTGTCGATTGTCTTGACCCCGCCCATCTTGTTACCTGATTATTGGTTCATTTGCCCCACCTGTCCTCCCTCTTTACCTGACTTGTTTGCTCTCCTATTTATTCTCCTTGTGTTTGCAGTCCTGTGCTGGATCATTGTCATATGTGCTTCATGTTTACAAGGGGCTCATTCTTCGTACATCGCTTACTCAGTTAGTTGGATTTGATTGTTGATGATTTCGCTTGATCTTGGATTATTTGGTTCTTCGAAGCTCATCCTGGACTTGCTGTCATAGCAGCAGGTCCGTAAGCTTAAACCTGCTCGGGAGCAGGCTTATTTCATGTAAACAAGATTAGATTGCGCCTTTATAAGCGGAGGTGAAGCCTGTCGCTACCATGTCCTGCCCGTTTTTGTGAGAGCAACCTGTAGTGGAAGGTGCGAGGATAATTCGCAGAGCTTTTAGAATTAATCGCATGTTACGGGATAGGCAGGATCCTTTAGCACAGCGCGACAGTATACTTTTGGTGGAGAGATATCGTTTTTCTCGTGAGGGTGTAATTTACCTTATTTTGTTGTAACCCCACATTAAAAGCTCGACTCGTCGGAGTCGAGCATTAACCACAGCATAAACTGTATGCATTGCGTTGCGATTCTTTGCGAGCGGCACGTTCCTTTACACTGTTGGAGACGCGGAGAACTTAGTGAAAAGTGTTGTCTGTCGTGCCATTCGCAGAGTTTACTCAAACAGTTTTTGGGGGGGTTTTGTGGTTTTTCCAAGCCACTTAAAACCCCAGGTTGTAAAACAGAGTTTTTTCGCTAATGAAGATCATGCAATCATGACCATACCAGTAAATATGACTTGATTGTCCCCCAGGCTTCCCTAATGTGATTGGTGCCATAGACTGCACACACATTTCCATCAAGGCCCTCCCAGGCCCTAATGAAGGGGATTTTGTAAACCAAAAGGGGGTTCACAGTATAAATGTGCAGGTGAGTTACTATTATGATTCGTAATGTTTTAGATATTGTAATATATAATAAAAGAATTGTATTGAAGTATAATAATAAAATCTCTTAGATGGTGTGTGACTATGTACCATATCACCAATGGCCAGGTGCATGACTCGAGAATTTTTAGAGAGTCACATATATGCACGTTATTTGAACATGGTAAGGAAAATATAGATGTCCAGCTCACTGTGTTACATACACTTATTCTGGGCCTAACAGAATTAGTCTTCCATTATACAGGTGATTGCGACAGGATCCTGGTTGGAGACACGGGCTATGCAAGCAGGCATTACTTTATGACACCATTCCCTGACCCAAACCCTGGACCTCAAACACGTTACAATGCAGCTCTAGCCAGGACAAGGGCACGCATTGAAATGACCTTTGGGCAACTAAAGGAAATATTTCAGTGTCTGAGGGTTGCACCGGACAGGGCATGTGACATTATTGAATAAATGAAGAATCATTTTTCTTTGAATCACATTTATTTCTCGAATCAGCTTCCAGCAAACTAGCACACTGTACATATATATCACATAAAACAACCTTCAATAAGGATATCTCGAGTAAATCAGATGAGCTATTGCACAAACTCTCTGTTTCTGAAGTATTTACTCTTCTTAATGGTGACGACAGAGGTTTGACTTGGGGAAGAAGTGAGAGAAGCAAGCATTTCAGTGCCAACTAAATCTGATTAAACCTTCATCATAATACAGTTTCTGCGGCCTCAGGCATTCATTGTCTTGCTAAATATACGAGTGAATCAGTCTAAACACATCCTGAAAGAGACTTATAAGAAAAGTGTAAGGAATGGAGTCACGCATTCATCTGACAGAGAAACCTTACGAGATCCTGCAGGGAAACATCACACAGATACAGGCCACAGACGCTCTTCATTCTGTCATCCTGATTGGCTGATCAGGATTTTGCGAGAGAAATCAGAGGTGTGATTGGTCAGAATATTTGGCAGAATAACTGACGCATTTGGAGTGTTTCAGAACTGCAGCATCTGTAAATCTCTGATATGTTCCCTTGACATACAGCAATTTTCATCCCAATCATATCAAATACAATGCAAATCAAATATTACTGAAAAGGTTTTGTTTTTTTCCCACAATTGGAGGTAGTCAGTACTTGAATACAATATTATCAAAATCTACACAATGAAACACACACACACTGTTATATGTGAATCTTCACAATATTGAACCGTCTGTCTTTAAGGCTCAGCAAGACTAAAGGGAAGTACTTCTAGTTCTCTCCTGTATTATAATGCAAGCAATACAGATGTGTGTATTCAAATATCTACTGTGTGTGAGGGTTCATTTACAACCTATGAGCTGTTTTCTTACTAAACAGACAAACATGCAACAGTGAGATACGTAAGACAGAATACATGATGTGACTCTGCATGAACGATAGAGGAATATTCCATACAATATAAGACAGTGCAAAGCCAAGAAGTCTAGGAATTAAAGTTCTGGAGGAGATGGCGAAGGCTGAACGGCTGCATGCAGACAACTGGAATATCTGGAGAAAGTGGGAAAAAATGAGAATTTGCAGAATACACTGATGAAATCATTAGTTTCTTAGCTATTTATTTGTGTGTTTGTGTTTGCTTACATTAAATGATTAACTGGCGGCAGTCTCCTGTTGCATGATGTAGATTCGTGAAGCATCGTCTACCATGCTGCCACAGTGAACATCATTCCTGAAACACAGAAGCAGTCAGTGTAAAGCTCGAAAATTTCTGACAACATAAACACAAGCTAATTGGAACCATCCCATCACTTACCTGTTATCATTAATGTCTGTGCTATTTCCTGAAAAGCATAAAGGAACAGAATAAAAGGTTACAACTGTTATTAGCAAAAACATACAGTGTCTATCAAAAGCTGGTTCTGGCCTTTTAAACCTGCTAGTCTGTAACGTCAGAAGCCTGAGGTGAAGATTTTACAATAACAGGATCTCTGGGTAAACTGACACAAAAGTTACACTTTATTTCAATGGTCCACTATAGACATTCTACTAACTATAAGTAACTACATGTCAACTAGCAGTCATTAGAGTATTAGTAGATTGTCTGCTTAATATCTGTGTAGCAAGGTTTGTTAATACGAGAAGGAGGAGGCAGGAACCGGCAAATGTTAAACATAACTTTAATAATAAAATAAACAAAGAACAAAACGAAAGTAAAGCGGCAGCCCCTCACGGACGACTGCCACATAAACTAAAACAAAACCACAACATAAAGTCCCAGGCCTGGTTCTCTCTCGTCCTTCACTGTCGTCACTCCTCCTGTTATCCTTCCAGAGCTCTTCCGTGGGACTCAAGGCCGGTGTGGTGCAGGAGACGCTCATTAACCTTTGCTCCACCGGCCTCGCTCCGCTCCCACGGCTCTCGGCCCCGCCCTGCTTGCCTGCTTTTGATGCTCCCCAACAGGCATTCTACTGACTATAAGTAACTTTGCAACTACATGTCAACTTATTCTACTAACCTGAACCCCAACAGTCTACTAATACTCTAATGACTGCTAGCTGACATGTAGTTGCAGAGTTACTTATAGTCAGCAGAATGTCTAAAGTGGACTATCGAAATAAAGTGTAACCCACTCTTAAAAATAAAGGTTCTTTATTGGCATCGATGGTTCCATGAAGAACTTTTTAGGGGGACATATAATGAAAATCTGACTTTTTCTGTGTTTAAGTGCTATAATCGTGTCCCTGGAACATCTACCAACCCAGAAAACATGATAAAGGAAAACCCAGTAACTTTGTTTCTCAGATGTTACTCAGAACTCAGATTTCGCTCCCCTTGTGACATAGAAAGGGGATTTTATTATAATGAAATATTATATTATTATATTATAACACTATTTAGAGTCTCGTTAGCTTGGATAGCCTGCAAGTTGACCCTGGCAAGCTCGATTGCTAAAAAAAATATGTTTTTGTCCGAGCGATATTTTGGGAAAAATATTAGACCATTCACAGCATTTAATAGCAATCATAAACGTTAGCCTGGTGTGTATGGCTCTGTTTGGCAAACAGGTACGCTGTGTATAGTGGGCGTCCGTACAGGTTTTGCAGGTTTCGGCACATGCTAGTCGATGAGTTGAATCAACTCCACAGCAACTACATAAATTTATCCACTAACCATTCAGAAACGTCCAGTTTCATTCTAAAAGTTGTAACTTCTTCCTGAGTCTCTCCATCAGTGTCGACTCCGGTTTGAACAATGTAAGGCTGAACACCGTTACTGACAATCCTCATTTTGGCTGCGTGAGATTCTCCAGCTTTGTTGTTGTTGAGCGACCGAAGCGCGAGCTGTTAAAGCTCCGCCCTCTTCTGGAAAGGGGGCCGGGAGCAGCAGCTCATTTGCATTTAAAGAGACACACAAAAACGGCGTGTTTTTGCTCACACCTATACAGCTATAATAAATGATCTGTGGGATATTTTGAGCTGAAACTTCACAGACACATTCTGAAGACACCAGAGACTTATATTACATCTTGTGAAAAAGGGCATAATTTCCATTGCACGAAAGATTCTTTATAGTGGAAAAAAGTTCTTTAGACTATTCAAATGTTCTTCACACTAAGGAAACAATGGTTCTTTTAGGAACTGTTCACTGAAATATTCTTAAAATGGTTCTTCTATGGCAGGAAACCACCTTAAGGAACCTTTATTTTCAAGAGTGTAGATCTCTCCCATGATATGGGAACTATGGCAGATCACATGAGAAATAGAGAGAGATGGACGTATTTTATTTCGATCAGGGTTCCTCGTTCCTGGAGAGCCGCTTTCCTGCAGAATTCAGCTCCAGTCGTTCTCCAAGAGAAAAGAAGCTATTGCTATCAATGTTGGAGATTTTCAACTGGCGCAAATTAAAAATGGCACTTCATGACAAAAGGTTGCCGATCCCTGGTCTACACCTACACACGCATTTAGTTAACAGACATCTGTTCCATCTGTAACTTTATTTTCCCAGTTCATCTAGAATAAAATAAGTTTATTTCCAAATATCAAATTGATACTTGTGAATTACAAGTACGAGCACCAACAACATTTCCATTGGAAAAATGTTGTTTTTAGTGCCGTCAAAGCACTCACACTTACCGTTCTCCACGTCGAGCGGACAGGAGCTCGGTATGTCTGTGGATCTCACAGTGCTGTATCCAACACTGAAATGAACAAAGGGCAGATGAGAGGAGGAGAAGACGAGAGACAGACAGGACCTGGACAGCGAGGACTGACACTCACGTGTTGGTTTTCTGAAGCGCAGTTTTCTCCTCCTGCAGGAAGAGAGCATTGCTGTAGGATGTGGCAGGTTTGCTGGCGCGTGTGGAGGAGAAGCTGGTGGGGGATGTGGCTGCAACATGGTGTCCAGGTCTCACTGGCTTAGCTGTCAGAGGTTAAAACAAACACATCATGAACTAAAACATGAGAAGCACGTTTCTATTTTTTAAAAAAAATTTACATGTAAATGCACTGTGCACATCATATTGAGACGCAGCAGTACCGATCTGAGCAGCGTTGGGACGCCGCAGAGGATAGCGCAGGCGCATGGCGTCACGGATGCGCTCCACCTCCTGCTGGTAGCGCCGGCGGTCGTTCATGGCGCCCTGCTTAGCGTCCTTCAGTGCTGTCTCCAGCGCCCGAACCCGCTCAGCCGTAGAACGAAGACGCTTCTCCAGCTTCGGAAGCTCACACCGCAGATCTGCATTATCACGTACCAGCTGCACAAACATTTTCATGAGTGATTAGTATTATAAAATATAAATAAAGGGACACAACATTATGAAATGCAGGAGCTTGTACTCTGTTCCTGCTCAAAGCTGAAAAACAGTGTAAATCTGTGTATGTCTCTGTCTCTGTTGTGAACAATCATTTTTCTTTCTGAAGACTTGGATTAAACCGATCAATTCATATGGATTACTTTTACAACCTCTTCAGGAGCTTTTTGAAACTTGGAACATTTTGATTGCGTGGACTTTCAATGGATGGACAAAAATTATATATTACAATAATCTTCATTTGTGTTCTGAAGATGAATGAAAGTCTAATGGGTTTGGAAAGTCTTATGAGTAACTGATGACAGAATTTTTAATTTTTGGGTGAACTAACCCTTTTAATTTCATGGTTTGTTGGGTATGCACTACTTCATCAAAGCTGCTGCTTTAAAGCGATCTAATGTATAAATAAACATGACGTGACTGGAGAGCTGAATTGCAGAGCTGATGCAAACATCCACATCACTATGATCAGATGCTTTGTGAACCGCTGTTTTCTACACAACAGGTATATTTACATATTCATCTAAATGTGGGTGGCGTCGAGATGTTTGCTAACAGTATAATCGCTGCAGCGGTATTTCAAACTTCTTTTTACCCCTAAGCGAAGAACAAAAAAGAATTTGCCGCGAGTATGTCGGGGCCTTAAGAATTCATTTACAGAAATATATTCTGAAAGTGCATCCTGACCTGTTTATGAACCTTTGTAAGCTGATCCAGGTTGTTTTCAAGAAAGGAAATCTTCTGTTTCTGAGTGTTAGACCCCCCACTATCATCAGGTCCAATTTCTGTACTCTGTGTAAGAAAAACATGTCAGAAAGACACACAACAGTGGAACATTTGTGAAGCAAAATATCCATGTTCACATGCGGAACTAACTTTTTTAACCCGAGTCGTGAGGTCTTGAACGAACAGCTTGCGCAGGTTGTGGAGGGTCTGGAGTTCACGAGCCTAAGACGGAGAGAGAAGCAGCTACATGAGACCACAAACAACTAGATGAAAGTGAAATATCTGTTTTGGTTATTAACACATTTGTTTTCAGGACATGGCCCTAAAGATGATTGACTTCTAAAGAAGATGAGATGATTTCTGAGTATCGCCACTCATGTTAACATGTCTAAAGTTTTTAAAGTCATATTAAACTGTCAATAGCTGTTATTTATCATTATTTTAAATAAAATGAGGACATGTACTTATTCAGTCGCGTCTGCTTATGCGTATTTGTGATCACAGGACTGCACCATTAGGGCTCTCAGTCCAAAAGTGTGCACATTTAGAAAAATATTGACGCATTCTCATATGTTTCTGTCACATTTCTTAAGAAAAAATATTAATTTTCCACTAAGTTATGTGATCTGAGGAGGTGCGAGCGTCTCACTGTACTGTTATCCTTTCAGCCAGAGCAGCAGAGGGAGCTCATGGATAGAAAACCACAGTTATGATGTCATTTATGACATATGCGGATATAGTGCCAAATATGGAAGTCTGGTATCAACAGGAACACAGTGAAGAGACAGACGTATTGACAGATGAAATATGAAACCAAATAAATACTTCATTATGACAATAAGTGATTTGGCTGTTCTTCAAGCGTTTCTGTTATTTTAGTAATGTGTATTTATGGTTCCAATAGTTAGCACGTGTAGCCTCACGTATAAATCTATAAATAATATATTTCTGCCTCATACTGTGATTGGCTTTTAGCAAACTCTCTAAAATGACATCATGGTGCATAAATTCAGATGAGAATGATGTAAAAGAAGGAACTGTAGAACAAGAGGAAGAGTTTGTATGAGAAACGTACAACAGTCTCCTCAAGGCCCTTGAGATCCTGTTTGGACTGCTCGTGTCTCTCCTGCTGAAACCTGATGAGAAAACTCACAAACTTTAACACGCATTAAACATTCATTGCACACTGTAGCATCCTTTAAAGAGGACCTATTATGCCCTTTTACATAGTCTTGATGTTGTTTTGGGGCTCTACTAGAACAGGTTATTTTTATTTTCCTCATATTCTCCATTGTTGCAGCTCCTCTCTTCCCAGTCTGTCAGTAACGCTCTGTTTAGTTCCTGTCTCTATGAAGCCCCTCCTTCTGAAAAGCACAATGTGCTCTGACTGGTTGGCTGGAGCAGTGTGTTGTGATTGGTCAAGCGCTTTGAACGTGTTTGGGAAATGTCCCGCCCCTTACCATAACCGCAAGTTTCAACACACTACCCCTTTATTCTGCGTATGAATTATTTAAATGAGGAATACTGTGAAGAAAACTCAAGACTACAATGGAGGCGTTTCAGGGAGTTCAGAAACACTGACACTGATATAGAGAAGAACTCCTGCTGGAGGGACTTTGTAACTTTACACAATAGATCCTCTTTAACACTCACAACATGATCAAACAAACAGTTGCTTTACAATCTCAGTGTATTTGTGCAATAGCAGAAAAACGTACGACAGCTGCTCCAGACAGGCGCTCTTGGTGTCATCCTGCATTTTCAGGTTACTGAAACTGGACCGCACATGAGCCAGCTCCAGCTCTAGAGCCTGATTCTTACTGTAAGACACATTGACACCATCAGCACCTCATTGCAACATTCAGTGATTATAATGCGTAATGCTGTCAGAAGGCATTCATGTTCATCTATACAGGAATAGTGTTACAGAACTGAGACTGACTCGGTAAGGTCGTCAATGAGTCGCTGTTTCTCATTAATCTCATCCCGCAGATGGCTGAGCTGCTTCTGACGAGACTCTGCATGGAGAGATGGACGACCAGCAGACTTCTACACAAACACACACAAATAAACACAACTCGTGTGACAACAGTCCAATAATATTTCACACACCTTCCTAGTGTCCATGTGTTTGAATGCTGCTGGTGACTTATTTTAAATAACCACATCATGTACAACATCTCTCTTATCATAACATGTATGTGTTCCTTACACTAGTCACAGGACTGTTCATGTATTAAATACTAGACCCATGCATGTCCGACTTACTTTCCCATCAGCCTCTCTGTCAGCCTTCTCTCCTCCATCCAGATCTGCCACATGACTCTCTGATATAAACATATATATAGAACCATTAATGTAGCAGTACAGTGAACAGCAGCAGTACGGATGTGAGCTGAATCTGAAACTGATCCCTAACTAATCCCATTTGAATGTTCCGTCAGTGACAGATTTTTGGCAACTTCGAAGTTCCGATAAAGGAAACCCGTAAGAACAATCATTTAGAAAAGATATTGCATGCTAAGTCAGCACAGATCTTCAGACCGTTCTGAATTTGGTAGATGTAGATTAAAGTGCAATTAGTCGAAGGCTTAGAAGAAGAATAAAAAAGTCAAGAGCCCCTTTCACACAGTGTGTTGACCCCAGAAAATTGCCATAAAATTGCCAGAGTGCCTTCTGTGTGAATGCAAACACATTCCGGGATCGATCCCGGGATGGGGACCTAGTAATGTTGCCAGGATCAGTCCCGGAACGCGTCCTGTGTGAACAAAAGCCGGGACAAATCCCAGGACACATTATCCGTGTATTTTCTCTGTGTGAAAGCAGTCTGAAAGTTTTAAAAGCTTGAATTTTTTGCCACTTTCACAGTCAGCCAGAAAAAATTACAGAACGACCATAAGACCAAACATCCTTGTTTCCTGGGGTAAGTCTCCTTTTTTGGTGGTCCGACCCCCGTTTTTTACAGCAAAGTGAAATAACACCTAATGTGGGAAATTAAAACGAGCCCCAACTGTGTGCTTTTTGTTTTGACCAACAGAGGGCGCTGGTCCCTACAGCAGCGTTAAGGTGTGTTATCATTTATCATCTACTAATTACTTGTTTGTGCAAGTTTTTCTTTGAAAACTGAACAAGAATAAACAACCACAAAAGAATCACGTAATCGTTATCATCTTTAGTAGATGCCGCCTATTGCACATTTCACCGGTTCCCTAATCGCTTCCTTGCAGGTGGTAAGCTCAAAAGGGGAAGGCCCCACATTAATGTTTCAGATTGGCCCGACTGGGCCCCATGGACCATATCCTGGTCACCACGTTAGTCCAAGAGATCCTCTCCCAGGCCTGGATCCAGGAGAGGGCCCCCGGTTTCCCTCTTCCAGGCAGGATAGGGGATGTATTGGGTCACACTTTGTCTAGCTTCTCACCTGGGACCAATTTTCCTCTTTATCGAAAGGTGGCAGTTGAGGTGGTTCGCGCATATGATCAGGACGCTTGCCGGTGGAGGTGTTCCGGACACGTCCAACTGATAACACATTACATTTATATAGCGCTTTTCTCAGCACTCAAAGCACTTTATATAAAAGGGGGGAATCTCCTAGACCACCACCACCAATGTGCAGCATCCACCTGGATGATGCGACGGCAGCCATATTGCACCAAAACACTCAACACACACCAGCTTATTGGTGGAAAGGAGACAGATGAAGCCAATCAGTATATGGGGATGATTAGGAGGCCATGATGATGGACAGAGGCCAATGGGCAAATTTGGCCAAGATCCTAGGGTTACACCCCTACTCTTTTCGAAGGACATCCTGGGATTTTTAATGACCACAGAGAGTCAGGACCTTGAGTTTATGTCCCATCCAGAGGACGGTGCTTTTTTGACAGTATAGTGTCTCCATTACTAAACAGTACTGGGGCATTAGGACCCACACAGACCACAGTATGAGCAGCCTCTGCTGGCCTCCCAGGAGTTTTCCCAGGAGGTCTCCCATCCAGTTACTGACCAGTCTCAACCCTGCTTAACTTCAGTGAGCAACCAGTCTTGGGCTACAGGGTGATAGCTGCCGGCAGGTAGACCAAGGATGCGTATGCCTTGGGATCCCCCAGGAGGAGCTGCGGTAAGTTGCAGATGAAAAGCACGTATGGGCGGCCCTACTTAGCCTGCTGCCACCAGGACCTGGTCCCGGATAAGCACCAGGATAATGGATGGATAAAAGAATACTTCATGAACACAGAACTTTTGATTTATTAGCAACGACAAGTGTTGCCACTAGTTTTTGTGGCCCTTTGTGCATTGCATTGAGCCCCTCTCGGGTGAAATCAAAAATGTAATTTAGAGTAGTATGATTTACTATGCTACATTACAGCACTACATTTAAAATGATCAAAATACATAAAAACTTATTCATAGATTCATAGATGATAACGCTGGATTATATATTAGCTGTTTGGCTCCAGCATTCCTGCAACATGTGGTTTGGAGAATGAATGGATAGATGGATATTGGCCACTGTACTACAAAAGACTCCTTGTGTAGTCTTGTCAGCCCTGGTGTTGTAATTCTAAGCATTGTCACTGGTTTGTCTTCTTGTGTCTGGACCTTTTGCCTTCCTATTTGGATTCTCTATTAGCCTGTAGTTTTTGGGTTGTTTATTGCTTCTCTGATTCTCCGTGAACCACTCCTGCCTGTCTTCTGGACTTCTTCTAGCTTTACATTTAATAAAGAGATCTGCACATGGATCCTGAATCTGTCTCACACTACACAGGGCGATGTATCTTGACAACTCTTGGAGTTCTTACAGTCAGATGTTTTGAAGTTGGGAAATCTATGAAAATATTGGCCTATTTGGAAATGAGTCTGAAGGTCTGTGCAGAGTTTGGAGCTTAGGAAGAGTTAGAGTTGAAAAACGCCTCTCATAATAATAATAATTTTACAGTGTTACAATTGGGGTTTATATCACTTCTGTATAAAAAAAACATTGTGTCTATGAGATGTCCCTCTAATATAAGATGTGTAATTGTGTGTTTGTGTCTTACCTGAGTTCTGCAACATGTACAGTTCTTCACTGAGAGCATCATAGTTGTCCTCCAGCTGTCTCTTCTTTTGCTCCACGTTCTGCATGTACTCTGTGAGAGAGCGAATCTTCGCCTCATGCTGCTCACACACACGCACAAAGACACAAAATTACTGACATGAACCACACGTCATCTACTAGCATCAGAAAGACTCATGTCATATATTGGTGTGTAAATTGATGGCCTGATGAAAATGAAGCCACACCTGTGAGATGAGCAGCTGGCAGGAAGACAGCTCTCGGCTGGTTTCCTCCATCTTGCGATGGCACTCCAGCTGCATGTTCTCAAGCTGCCTGCAGCGCTTCACCATCGACTTCACCTCAGACTTGATCTTACTGATGTACAGCCGCGCCACAGTGAACTCCTCCTCGATCGCACCGCTAATCTCCACCGGCTACACACACACAGACACAGAGATTACAGAGACACACACAACTGCAACTGAAGGAAAGTGAATTACTATAACGCAGTGGTTCCCACTGCCCCCCGTTTGTATAATACAGAAAAATATTTTCAAGCCTTGGAGTTCATCAGAAATAGAACGGGACATCAATTCACTGTCAGGGATTTGTCGTGTCACATCTCTGATTATAATGGGTTCTGTTTGCTTTTGTCGCATCATGGCTCCCTGTAATACTCAATTCTGATTCTTCAATCGCGCCATCTAGTGACTCAAGCGGATACTGCTGCGAGTCATCTTGAGGTAATAAAATGTCAAATTAATATTTTGTTTACTCATGTGGCAAGTAGCCGCATTATATGTGGGATAATTATGCAGTGTATAACCCTGAAGAGGTTTCTTTTGAAAAATGAAAATGGGAAACACAGAATTTGGGAAAAATAAAACGGATTTCATAGGGCACTAAAACCTTTGATAAATTATTGTTACATTTTTTGCGTTTCATGATTTCAATTAATTAGGCATGCTTTTTGATTACTAAAATTTTATTTAACCATTAAAACGGAATTCAAAAAATTTTAACAAAAAAAATTTGGGAAAATGACCTCTGCTGACCTTTAATAATTCCTAAAAGTGATCTGAGAGGACTTACAAGCTTGATTTCTCCATTGCCGACGATGGTGCTGAACTCGCTGAGGTCCTTCATCAGCCCGTTCAACACGTCAGCGATGCGCTTCCTCTGCTGTGAGCTCACTTCCTGCATTTGAGCAAGCTCCGCCTCCAGCTCCATCAAGTTCGCCTAGAAAGCAAAGGAATCAGTGAACACGCGTCATTCGTTCACTGCCTCTATGTGAGAATAAGGCAGCGGGCGTCACCATCTTGTGGCTGAGCTGCTCGGCCAGCTGTTTGTTGTGGAGGCTCTTCTCCTCCACCTCCTGACTCTTCTGGTCGTAGTTGACCGCCAGCTCCTCCAGCGCTTGCAGCACCTCCCGCACCTCAGCTTTGGCGCTCTCGCTCTCCGTCTGCAGACGGCCCAGCTCCGTCTGCACCTTATCACTGTCGCCACGCGTGGACGCCAGCAACTGCAACACGCACAATAACAGCCATTAATATGAGTTCAAATATCCTTCACAAGTTCCACCTCATAACACAGACTAAAATCAGACTGGATGAGCCATGTTTTGGGTCTTTATAAAATAGCGAATCTGCTCTGCATCATGCCACATGATGCTCAATCGTGGTAAAATCAATGTACTTTGTGGCTCATCATAGCTTTTAACTACTAAGTTTTTGTGAATTCAATGAAACATTTGCTTATTTGCAGTGAGGCTGTCAAATAAAAATCCTAACTTTGAAAATTTGCTGAATTCAAGACAGAAATAGACACCTGAATGCAAAAACTGTGCATTCAAATGAGTAGAGATGAGTAGCATGCCAACTAGCGCCAATTTGAATGAAAATATACTTAATGTTTTAAAGAAGAAAACAGTGTGCTGACTTATCTTGTATGCTTTCTATATGTTTTTGTTTGTTTAGCACCTGTATTTAAACTCTTTTTGGGATGTGCATGTCTTTCACTATTTTTGAGTAATTCATATATTAACAATAATAAAATTATCAGTTGAACTGGACAGCCACTACAGCACGGTCCAAATGTGACCTCTGACCTCATCCTGATCAAGTATTTGCTCCTTCAGCTTCTCCACCAGCTGACACTGAAGATTGATCTCATCATCCTAGAAAACACACACACAGTGAAGGAAGTGATGGTTAAAAAAAAACACTGACAGCAATAAAATCTTGTTTATCTTGTTTTGCATATACATACTGTAATCTGATATTGATCTGACATTGAGATTGGTCTTCACCTTATCGTCCAGCTGTCGGTAGAGTTTGCGGATCTCTTCCTCGTATTTCTGCCGCTCTTCCTCCGAAATCCGCACCACAATAGAGGAGGAGTCAGAGTCTCTCTCCCTCTCCCGCTGGCGCTCCGATGATCTCTCATTATCCAGAGACACCTCATCACTGCCCTCAAGCTTCACCACATCAGCATCTGTCTGCTCCGTCTCAGGAACCTTCTCTCCTATGGAAAAAAAACATCAGGATAAGATCAGCAAACAACCTTAGGCTAGTTTAGGTTTGTTTTTATTAACAGGGACTTTCAATTGATATTTGAGCAAGGAGACCAGGAAGGGAAATTAAGTAATTACATTAGACACATAACATTAAATCAAATATGACAGAAAAAAAAAAAGAGTATCACCTGAGAACTTACACATCTTACAGACATTTTATTGAAGAATTCAGGAAAGGCCCTGTCCCTAGTGGCACACTTCATGTGGACTTGTGAAACTGTTTGGTGTCCCATTTATCACTTTATCATTAGGATATGTCCCAAAAACTTACACTGTGTGCAGAATTATTAGGCAAGTTGATTTTCTGATCATATTTTTTTCCAAGCACATTTTACCAATTCCAAACCACATCAATCTTAATAACTACTATTAATTTTGTATTTAATCATTTATAAGTGATATAGAATTGTTCATAAAGGCTGGAAATGAAAAACGCCCCATATTCAGGTGTGCAGAATTATTAGGCAGGTTTTCTTTTACAGGCAAAATGAGCCAAAAAGAGATTTTAACTACTTTTAATGTATTTTACAACACCTGAGCTTGTGATTCTTATTAAGTCATTCTTATTTCATTTTTAGGATTCTTTAGCTAACCCAAGTCTCTGAGATCCTGACACCTTGCACTTCTGGAGACTCCAGGTAGGTTGCAGTTCTGGAAAATGGTGGCGCTGGAGACTAAAGGGTTCCTGATGGTTTCACACTTAATTCTTCACCTTTATTCTCAATTATTTTGCAGTTAACATGTGTCTTTTCTTTTCCACCTGTTTTTGTCTGACCCTGCTGACCCAATGAGCGTTTTGCTGTCCATTGGTCATGCTTTAACTTTGCAATTTCTAGTGTTACATTAGTATTGCATCTTTCTCATGAGCATTTAATAATTTTTGACTTTTCAGTCTGAGTTAAATCTCTTTTTGGCTCATTTTGCCTGTGCCTAATAATTCTGCACACCTGAATATGGGGCGTTTTTCATTTCCAGCCTTCACGAACAATTCTATATCACTTATAAATGATTAAATACAAAATTAATAGTAGTTATTAAGATTGATGTGGTTTGGAATCGGTAAAATGTGCTTGGAAAAAATATGATCAGAAAATCAACTTGCCTAATAATTCTGCACACAGTGTAATTAGCAGTTAATTTAGCAAGTTATCTTTTAAGTTAATCTTTTACAGTAAGCAGGCCTGAGAGAATTTGTCAATTATAGACCTATCTAGCTCTAATCTCTCTTTTACAGTATATCAAAAATAGCTCTATCCTTCCAACTATGCTCACTTCTGCAGACAAATGAAATGCTATCCGCAATTAATTCAAAAACTTTCAGGCAGAATTTAGACCATATCATTGCACTGAAACTGCACTCATGAGAGTTAAAATGACTTGCTCGTATAATCCGATTGTGGCTCTGTTATTGGCCTTTACTGCTGCTTTTGACACTATTGACCATGATTTTCTTGCATAGGCTTGAAAATTATACTGTATTAGTGACCTAGCATTAGCCTGGTTTAAATCTTTATCTATCTTGATTGTTATCACTGTTTTGGAAAATGAGGAAATGTCATATCAATCAGAAGTAATGTATGGAGTGCCACAAGGCTCAGTACTAGGTCCTTTGCTTTTCACCTTGTATATGCTTCCCTTGGGAGACTTAGCTTTCATTGTTATGCCACTTTTTTCACAGATACTCAGATTTATATGCAGGCTTCATAAACAAACTACAGAAAGTATGACCGTATTAGCCCGGTTCTGTCAACACTGCATTGGCTCCCTATTTAACATCGTATACATTTTAAAATCCTACTGATTGTTTCTAAAGCCCTGAATGGTTTAGCTCCTCAGTACTTCAGCGAGCTCTTATCACATTATAGTCCTTCAAGTCCACTGCAATCTTAAAATTCTGACAGTTGATAATACCTAGAATATCAAAATCAACTGTAGATGCTAGATCGTTTTCATATTTAGCTCCTAAACTCTTGTTCAGGAGGCAGACACACTCTGTCAGTTTAAATCTAGAATAGAGAACCATCTTAGTGTAAATCCCTTTTCCATCCTGGTTCTAGGTACCAACTGCTCTGCACATTTTGTATATCTCTCTTATCTGACACACTCAGTTCAGTTCATTCTCTCTTCTAATGAGCTGAAGATCTGAATCAGGTGTGTTAATTAAGGTGTATCCCCAGGGCCAGGATTGAAAACCACTGCCTTAGCATATTGTTATGCTGTATTAGTTCAGGGTTTCTGCAGGTTTCATCAAATTTAATGCTTTTTAATGGCAATTATATATATATATATATATATGTTGCTAAATGTCGATAGTTGACGTCATACGACAATTAGAATATTCATCATGTCATTGTTGCATTCGCATTCTACCAAGTGTCAGCCCTTTACATTTGTTTGCTTCTCTGCTGCTACCCTTTTTGCTCACATAATATATCTTAATACAGCCAAATTCCCAATAAAATTGTTTCATCTATACATTTTTCTGTTTTTGTTGTCAGACAATATGAAATGGTGACTGAAACGCGTCCCATTAAAACAACATACAGGGCTCGACATTAAGCCTTGTCATTCACTTGTACGAGTAAAAGTTGCTTGTCCGGAAAAAAAAAATAGGATTTTTTAAATATAAATGTAAAATTTCTGAATAATACCTTTCAGGATATTGCAGCTTTGACATATTTAAATCTGCATATTTGTGATAGATTTGTGACCCTTCTCTTTCATTTTACATTGTAAAATATATGATTCATCTTTCATTTTAAATCCTTAAATTCGATCAATAAATTTAATTGGAATAAGACACTAAGGGCTGTTACCAATCAAATGAAATCATTTACAAATTTACAATAAAAAAATAAAAAAATTACAACTGCATTAAATAAGGTTATGGGATTGTAAGAAATGTTGGGGGGAAAATTATACTTTTAAAAATTAAACTAAACCACCAGTAGGTGGCGTCAAGTAACCGTCTTAATAAGTGAGTCATTCATTCAAACGATTCTTTCCAATGGCTGATTCATTCAAGAATGAGGCAGTTGTTTATGAATGGGTCATTGAATCTTTGACTCAACCGTTTCGTTCAAATTGCTGAATCATTCAGTAACAAAAACAAGGCTGAGCCTGCGTCTCAATGAGCATTCTATCCATCCTAAATAGTATGTGACATTAGTAATATTCAATACTATTTAGGGGGGATAGGGTGGATAGTATGCACATTGGGATGCAGGGTGAGTGTTGCGCTATGGTTCTGCTGTGATCTTTGTTTGAAACTATTTTCGCTGCTAAAATAGAACAAAAACAGTCAATGTTCCTTCTAAAATGTAAGTGACTTAATATTAACTATTTGTTAACTTAACTGTTGTATGAAATCAGTGTCACGTTTTTAATTGTGATGGTAGCCTGTTTAGGAAAACAGCATTCTTGGTCGTGTGATTTTGCTTGCCTGTATCAAGTTATAAAAACTCCACATTTTAAATTTTTACCGCAGAATGTTTAACTGAGTTTCTTTTTGTGTGTGCTTCGCAACCTTGTTATCGTCAGTCCATTATACAGCCTATTATTATCCACTATCGATCGCCACTTACACTAAATGTAATAAAATCAGTCATTCACGCGTTTTTTTTATTTTTTTTTTTTATTGACGTTTTAATCAGGTCCTTGTCCAGCCTTGACCTTCAAAAAATCCACTTATCCCGGACTAATTGACAAGTGTCAGCCACTCACTGAACAGCAGACGCAGAGAGAGGTGGTCCTGCGGCAGCGGCAGGAAAACAGGATCTCGCGCTCGTGCGGCAGTACCGGTGGGTCTCGGAAGCTAGATCAGGTTAACAAGTATATTCGTCACAACGCGCTTTCTTGGAAAAAAGTCGCAAAAGGGGTCTGAAAAGTCGCTAAGTTGGCAACAACTGATGCAGCCTTCCATCTCCAGGTCCCAGCCCGCCGCTGTCCAAAACGGCGTTACGGCAATTTTGCACCGGCCGGAGGCAATTACCAAACTGGTAGACTTGACTTGCACTGAAATTTGGAATCAACTAATACATACATAGTTCACACATTGTAAAATTAGTTTAAAGCGCTGTATAAATCAAACTGACTTGACTCATGCGAGCAGTTCAAAGGCTCACCGCTGCGCCAGCGCCGCAGCTCCAGCTCCAGCCTCTGGATGGTGTCCCTCAAGCTCTTGCTCTTCTCCTTCTCTTTCTCGTACTTCCTCTTCCACTGCTCAGCTGTCAGCTCCAGGTTAATGGAGGCCGAGTTCTTGATGGTCTTAGCACTACAACACACACACACTGGTCTCAGTCTCATAAATCAGCACCGCGTTGCAACTCCTTTTCTTCTCCATTACAATTTTCCGCAATTAATTCAACTTAAAATCTGCCATTGATTTACACTGACAGAATGTTCAACACTCAAAATGTAACCAAAAACAATAAACGCTTTCACACAGCAGTTCTAGGGTCAGTGGATATTAGGGACTTTAGCCCAGACTGGGTAATTGGCCTTTTTATTTAAGGGAATTAATTAAAGGGTTAGTTCACCCAAAAATGAAATTTCTGTCATTATTTACTCACCCTCACGTCATTACAAACCTGTAAGACCTTCGTTCATCTTCAGAACACAAATTAAGATCTTTTGATGAAATCCGAGGGTATCTGAGCCACACATAAGCAGCAATGACACTGCATCTTTTGAGGTCCAGAAGGGTATTAAAGACATCGATAAAACGGTCAACGTGACTACAGTGGTTAAATCTTAATGTTATGAAGCAACGAGAATACTTTTTGTGTGCAAAAACAAAACAAAATAATGACTTTTTCAACAATATCTAGTGATGGGCAATTTCAAAACACTGCTTCACGAAGCTTCGAAGCTTAATGAATCTTTTGTTTCGAATCAGTGGTTCTGAGCACGTATCAAACTGCCAAAGTCACGTGAACCACTGAAATTTCAAAAGACTTATGACATAACGATGCCTCGTTTACTGTAATCACGTGACTTTGGCGCTCCGATCCACTGAAACAAAAGATTCATAAAGCTTCGAAGCTTCATGAAGCAGTGTTTTGAAATCACACATCACTAGATATTGTTGAAAAAGTCATTATTTTGTTTTGTTTTTGCGCACAAAAAGTATTCTCGTCACTTCATAACATTAAGATTTAACCACTGTGGTCACGTTGACCGTTTTATCGATGTCTTTAATACCCTTCTGGACCTCAAAAGATGCAGTGTCATTGCTGCTTATGTGTGGATCAGATACCCTCGGATTTCATCAAAAGATCTTAATTTGTGTTCTGAGGACAAACGAAGGTCTTACAGGTTTGGGACAACATGAGGGTGAGTAATTAATGACAGAAATTTCATTTTTGGTGTGAACTAAACCTTTAATTAAATGATTTAAAGTGATTTAAGGCATTAAAGAAAAAGAAAGGTCTTCTTCGTAGTTGTAAAGTAATCAATTTAAACTGTTTGCAAATAATATTTAAAATATGCACACATTCAAAAATGCAAAACGTTTCTTGTCTCATCACATTCAGTTATGAATTACATGAATCATGTAAATAATAGCATTTTTTCAATTCAAAATGGTGAAATTTGATAAACAGAGAAAAAGTTGAGTATTTTGCATCACTGGATATCACTGTCGGTCTGTGAACATTTCTACTGTGAAACAGTTGTCAAATAATAAATGTTTAGCTACTTCTTACCATGCACTTTTTCACCGCTAAAACTAAATCGTTACGTTGGAATTCGCGCTTGTCTTTGTTAAACAGTAAGCCCCGCCTTCTTTGATCTGATAGGCCATCACAAGTTTGCAAAGAATCAAAGAAGCTGACTACATTGCAGTGAATCTCTTATTTGCAGCTACAGTTTATTGGCTATAATGATAGGATCGCGCAGAACACATCATCAGAGCAGCGACTCGTTTAAACGCCTCTGGTTGGCCGATGCGTTCAACAGACATGTCTGTGATTGGTTACAATGCTCAACGCTGCAAAAGCGCATTGTAAGTAGTTACCCTTGATGTAAAGGGGGAAATATAAAAATAATGCTTTAATATGTACTTTTTTCACGATTAGGTAAGCTCAGCAACTGTAATTGTATGCACAATTATTTTTCTGATTGATTGTTCACCTCTATGAGAAAGACGAGGTAACAGATTATTTTGGGGCTTAGCCTACCCTTGGATACGACTAAAATAATTTGTGGTCACTATATGTTTTACCCGCATGTCATGTGTATGTGTGTATCTGTGCTGGAGGTACCGCTGTCCAAACATCAGCGTGGATTTGGTCTCGGCGTCGTTGTAGCTGGAGGGAGAGCAGCAGATGAACATGGTGGTCCGGCAGTTTCCTCCCAGAGAATCCTGCAGGATCCTGGTCATCTTACTGTCGCGGTACGGCACGTGAGTCTTCTGCTCACACACAGGAGGGACGTCCGTGTAACTAAACACAAATATATATATATATGTGTGCGTGTGCGTTTGCATGAGCGCACTTACAGTTCCTTCAGCGAGAGCAGAGATGACGTTTCCGAGAGAAGACAGAGACTTATTGATGTTTTTAGCTTCATCCAGAACCGCTCCAGCCGCACCCGTCTTGCTGACCTGTATGTGAAGATACACCACAAACAATCTTAACTCGTCTGCTTGATTCTTCTTCATTTCACACTGATCTTTCCAAGCATCTATTATATCATTATGCATATCAATTCAACAAAAAATGTGTTTTGAAAGAGTCATGATTGCCACAACATGGCATGATATCATGTATTAGCGAAGGGTGAATTTAACTTTCTATGACAAATGTGAGGTCAACACTCGTATACTCCTCAGCAGCTAGATAAGGCTTTATTCCTGTTTGTTTGCCTGTATCCACCTTCATTTTGAAATGAGAGCAGGCGCAGGCATTTGTAGCTTGAATGTGCGAGGCTTCTGGTGTCATTCTCTTTCAGTTATTTTACCTGTACAAAACTAGTCTGTTATACTGCCTGATACTGCAAACTGGTATTTTTTATATTACTTTATACAACAGTTCTTTCTGGTTCTCAAATCTGATTGGCTGAGAGCCATACGATATTTCCCCGGTATCAGCACTGGAACCGCTTCACCATTTGCATCACTCCTCTTGCGGTGACTGTCAGGGCGGCCGAGGAAATCCATTTTTACAAATTCTACTGTTGTTGTGTCACGGACTATAGTTTTTAAGAGTTTTTTAGGTGAGAATGTAGTTATTTAGACCTCAAATATGTCACCCATATATAAACATAGAGCGTATTTTACAATTTGTTTAGACGCTTTCGCAGCTGCGAGCTCCAGGCCATCAGCGGCCGTTCAGTGCTCGAGTACCCGCCGAGAACAGCTTCATCTAGGCCAGTCCTTCGGGAATTTTCCACTGGCTCATATGTAGATAGTGTTTAAACGAGATATAATTAATTTGGGGTATATAATCATTTTGGGTTAAGGGGAAAATTTAATTTCATAACTTTATTTTTAGGCCATATATTTACGTTAAATCCTGTACTAGAGCGCTGCTTTTGTATATTTGACTGAATTGTTTGCTTGTGTTTATTTCATATTGTCTTTTATAATGGCTATTGTTGTTAATTTAAATGTTATTATTTTTTATAAATAATATGCGTATTTGGTATAGAGAAAGGGTTCGTTAGTGTTGGTGATATGGACTTCAGTGAAAGTTACATTATTACGGTGACAAAGTCTATCTATGTGAGTGGAAAGGGACTGGTTGTAAACATGGAAGTTGTTTTAGTGCTGTGGGAAATCCCCTTAACTTTTAAAAGGACAAAGACAAATATATCGCTTTCCTCAGCAGACATTTAAACTGATTTTTTATAATAGATGTATTATGGACATCGACCTGAAGAATGAATGCTATATCAGATGCAGGTAATACACTCGTTTAGTCGATCTCTCTCTCATAATAACACAATACTCTACGTAATACATAATAAGCTTCAATGAAGCGACTCAACGTTCCTTAGTTACTAGTTCTAAAGTAACGTTTTAGAATTAGTAACAGAGGCTTGGGAAACTTGAGATTTCAATATAAGGTGGAAGGAATCATTTCCTCACAAAAGAGGGTTTTTAAAGACAATCCGTTGTTCTTATTTATTTACACACTTGTGCCGTCGAACTGTTGTATAAACGCAACATCACACTCGTATGTGACTGTATATCAGCATGCTGTGATTACCTGTGATGGCCAAATCACAGCCATGCTCATATACTGCCATATCGCATGGCTACTTGTGTGATATTGCTCATTTATTATCATAAACACACTGTTTTTCACTGCACTTTGTCATTCTAGGTTATTTCTCTTTTCAAAGAAAATATCTTCCTTCCGCATCACAAAATAAGGTGGATAACCTTCTGTCACAAAATAAAACACAAAATAAAACATGTCTCGTGTGTTTTTTGTCCATACAATTAAAGTCAGTGGGCTCCAATGTTGTGTGTACCCCAACATTCATAAAAAATATATAAGAAAGTCAGGTGTGGAGCGACATGAGGGTGAAGTATTCATGCAAAAGACCTTCTCACTGCCGGCCAGATCCACCAGGTAAAGTTTTCCACAGAGTTTCTGCTCCGTCTCCACATGCTCCTGCTTGATGTTGATCAGGAAGATGCTGTGACTGCGAGAGCTGTGCTCATTCATATCTGACAACAGAACAACGTCGCATTTAATCTTCACTCTCAAATACTCGTCATATGAATATGAAAATATCCAGATGTGTTTCTAGAGATGTTTTTAAAGAAATTGAGCTTGAGGCAGAAGCACTCACTGGTGACGGCGACGTGCCGATTGGACTTTCCCTCATCGATGACGTCCATGACCTCTTCCGGACTGGACACGAAGCGCTCAGTGCAGCCCTGACAGCACACACTTCATTAGGATTGATAGAAAGCTTAATCACAGTCTCACTAAACATGGGGGTTGTGATAAATCACCTTCACGTAAGGGACACGGTTCTTATCCTCATGCACAGCCAGATTGGTCTTTGTGACTAAAGAGGGAAGAAACACAATGAGGAATATAAACACCACTGTAGTGAATTTGTTACACTGCACTATTATTGCTTCCTACAAACCGTCCAGAAGATCCCGGATTTTCTCCATATAGATCTCGAAGTAGGACACCTGAGGAAACCAGACACTGATTTTGAGAGGGACACACATTGGTAGAGCAGGTGCGGTCAGGTTTATCGGGAGTTCTGTGTACCTTGATGTGGAATTCCAGGTTTTCATCCATGGAGAAGATGTGATTGAAGATGTCCTCTGCGATGCGGGGAATGATGCCCATCTGCTGCGGGTCGTGGAGGTTTCCCTGAAGAAAAAAAACACAGTTCGTTATTAAAATTCATACTGGTCTGATCGAGCTTCTAAACAAGTCAAGTCATCTTTATTTTACAGCAGTTTAATAAAGATTGTTTCAAAGCAGCTTTACTGTGGTAACAGGAAAATGATGAATCAATGATGCAAACAGAATTCAGTTCTGCTGAAAAGAAAATAGTGTCATCGTTCAGCTGAAGTCTGTTTCAATGTTGATTCAGTTCTGCCGTAAATATCATCAATTATTAAATTAGTGCCATTCGGGGTTACACTTTATTTTGATGCTCCCCTTCAGACATTCTGTTGACTATAAGTAACGTTGCATCCACATGTCGACTAGAAGTCATTAGAGTATTAGTAGACTGTAGGTTAGGGTTTGGGTTAGTACAATAAGTTGACATGTAGGAGCAAAGTTACTTATAGTCAACATAATGTCTGTTGGGGAGCATCAAAATAAAGTGTAACCCAATTCGGCTATAAAGCAGCTCTGTAGAAAACAGCGATGTCATCGTCCAGCTCAGTTCTCGTACAATAGAGTCAGTGCAGTCAGATCAATGGCATTGTGTATTATTAATTAGATACTTTAAGAAAAACATGTTTTATTGTTGTCGATTCATGGTAGAAGGTAGCCAAATTGCTTAGATAGTCATGTTACATCCATAAACTGAGCCAGACGATGACACTGAATAACTGCGCACATGACCTCTGCTGACCAATGACATTTACAAAACAAAACTGTCATTTTTAGTAGTAATGTTTAACTTATGTTATTCTAAATATTTGCCATTTTGATAGTAAGGTCATTTTTGTAAGTATGGTAGATAATTTTGCTATTTTTATAATGTAAAATCAGGCAGAAACAGGAAAGCAGTCAGGGTCCAAAATGAACTCTCTGAACACTTGACAATGGTGGTGGACCTAAAGTTGTGTAATAATGTAAGAAGTGTAATTCATATTTTATCTGAAATATGATTGTACCTCCATGGTATGGGTCTTCCCAGAAGAGGTTTGTCCATATGCAAAGATGGTGCCATTGTAACCTCCCAGCACATCTACACACACACACACACACACATTATCCTTAACAATTCACATCAGTGCTCCTATAGTCCGACAATTCATGCAGCGTTCATAAGCTCATGCAGAGCTTCACACACTGACCTTTGACGATCTGCTTCGCACAGGTGTTGTACACCTGCTCCTGAGTGGTGTTGGTGGGAAACACACGGTCAAACACAAACGATTTTCCCTGCGGACCCATAAAACAGACACAGAGGAAGAGGAGAGTCAAGGAGGAAACAGGAACGTCATTGTTTGGATTCAGTTATTGATTAGACCACTAATCACGTCACATACAGACGGCGGAGAGACGTACTGTATGTCAGCTTTATCCGTTATAAGCCTTCACATTAACTGTAACAATTTCGGGGTTTCACTATATATTTACTTTTTATTTCAGCTTAGTTTATTTCACCCTTCCCAATAACATTATACTTCAATCATCAGCCACTCCCTGCATTCATTCAAACTCTCTCTCTCTCATATATATAATATTATATATATATATATATGTATGAAGTAATAAGATAAGACAGACAGAACTATATTTTTGGCATATTTTAGCTACATTTGGATGAGGCCTTCAGCCTCTATATGTGCTGACGTCATACTGACACATCATGAGCATCACCGAATCATTCATTTCATCATTTAATCTTAAGAGCTGCATATTTGTGTTGAATCTTATGTAAAGGTGGTAAATGTTCATCCTTACCCCGATGATGACGGTGTCGTCCCCTTGAAAGGTTGGCAGAAATTTGTCTCCGCGCAGGATCTCGGCCTGATTGAGAGGCCGGAAGCGGCAGAGCACTTTAATATTACACTCAGCTGCGGCGTCCGTCATGATTCTGCACAATAACGCGAGTTTATATTAAAACGGAATGTCTTATATCTATATGAAAACAGAGGACGGTAGCGTAACGGCCTGAACTCAAGCAAATGGCGTCTGCGCGTTGAAACGGGCGAAGCTCCTGATGTCTGCTTTAAATGCTGCTGAAGCCCTTCGCTTTAGTGTTGTTATATTCTGCAGGCGTTGTGTTTGTCGTCCTTGATCTTCGGGAGGTTTGTCCTGCTGGTGTCAGTCGCAGTGATGTGATGGCGAAGGATGCTGCTGTTGTCATGAGGGATGCGGAGGCAGGGCGTGTCTGCTGGACCACTCGTGCGAATGGGCGGGGCTCAGCAGCCCTACATCATCATTTTCCTATTTTTCTCTTCACTGCTTAATTTCACTTACATATGCACTCGTGTCAGGCTTTTCGATGTCATTATTCAGATCAGATTTTAATCATAAATAAGTATAATCTCTGCTCTGCTGAAGCAGAACGTGAACCCGCTGTCACGTGGTGCCTGTGACTTTCCTAAGCGCTGCTCAGGATGGACCAATCACAGCTGGTGACTGGATTACTTTGTCATTTTATAGGCAGATTTTGTCGGATTTAATGACAGAGCATTTTTCTATGTATATTTTAAGCAGCCAAACTTGAAACGATTATAATTTCAAGTGTAAATGTCTCCACTAAAATCATATATGTTGAATGGAAGTGTGTGTGTACTTGTTTTGGCTATAATTGTGAGGACCAAATGTCCTCACTTATATTGTGAAATACTTTCACAACCCACTAGTGAGACATTGACTGGTCCTCAATAGTTTTAAATCAACCAAATCTAGTGATGGTCACATGTTTCTGTGATGGGTAGGTTTAGGAATAGGGGTTGGGTTAGGTGATAGAAAATATCATTGACCTGATATAAAATCAATGGAAGTCTATGCAATGTCCTCACTAAGATAGCAAAACAAATCTATCTCTCTATCTCTGTGTGTGTGTGTGTGTGTCTTGCCAGAGGAGAATAGGCCCCACACAGCTCCCAGCATAATCTTCTTACGTATTGTCAAAAACTCTATAGAAATGAATGTGAGCCCCATACAGAATTTATCCAACAAATTATATAGGGGTTTCATAATAGAACTGGCTATTATTAAAACAACATATTAGTGTTATTCTATTTACAATTTTAGACCTATGCCATTACATAACAAATTAACAACAATACATATACATTTTAAATATAAAATAAAATCTGGTGTTAAATGTTTCCAGTTATTTTTTTGCTGTACAAAACTGCTTATGCTTCTTAATATTGCATATATTTATTGTCCTTTTTTTTAAATTATAAAATGATTATAAACACACTGGTTTGTATTACAAACAGTTTTACCATATACTTAACTTTGTTATTTTTCTCGTTATTTCTCTATAGTTAATGAATCAGAAGTCTCACACATTCACAGAAAAAAGAGCTTACTTCTGCAGTGCAAAAAGGTAGATAAAGCAGCCTTTATGGGTCATTCTACAGAACTGGTTCAAAGTCAGAGATGGAAACATCTTGAAAATAATGTATTTTTCCACAAATTTTGTATGTATGCAAATTGTATAATATCCAAGCTACAAATTTCTAGTAATTGTACAGTTAATTCTCATATTGTATTTTCAGAAAGTTTTGGAATATTTTTCCTCTCCCCAAATTTGTCACTAATCTCATAAATTTCAAGTGTAATTTATGAGATTTGTTGTATTTTGAATCCAATCTTTCTTTGTAAAAGTCATAAAGTTTATCATACTGATTTCAAAGTGAAGGATTCATTAGTATGAATATACATTGAACCAAACACTATAATAACATCTTAGTTGATCATTCAATATACTTTATTTTTGACAAAGCATCCCACGTTTCGGTCGTGACTGCACATTTTCAGTAGTGACAGTAAAGTGTTGGTAGTGACCACATCACATTACAGGATTTCATCTCACATACTAAAACTGTACTAAAATTTTGTTTATTTCCCCCAAATAAAGGATTATGCGTTCCCTTTTGCCTTTTGTCACTACCAAAACAACGATGACATGTTTTGGTCATGACTGTTTTTTTAGTGACAATTTTAGACACTTTTGAGCCTAACTCAAAGATGATAATCAGCACATGGTTAGCTAGCACAGCTCTGAACAGTTGTACACATAAAAACTACATTTTATGGAATAACACTCAAAGTTTGCTTAATTGCAGAAAAAAAGGTGTTCGGTAGTGACGTTCCTTAAAGTTACACACATATTGAGACTTTTGAACACATTTAACTCTAAATGATGGACCTATCTACTATGAAAGAGAGGCTATGAGAGGGAGGGACACAGGAATATTTCCTGATCAAAAATGTAGAAGTGTGTTAAAATCAGTCTCAGACAATGGACTCAAACACACACTGTTTCGGTAGTGACATGAAAATGTGGGACACATTTTTTTTACATAAAATTTCATGATTTAAAAATAAAATAAATATTTTTTTTTAACTTCACACACACACACACACGTGTATATATTTTTTATATATATATATTTTGAATGAAAGTCTGAATATATGGAATGTACGGAGCCCCTAAAGGGACGTGGTGGTGGAAAAAAAAAAATTGGGAAGGGAGGAAATTTGACGTGCTGGTGGGAAAAAAAATTGGGATGGAAAGAATTTCTCTCAAATCTTTTGCGTTCCCCCGAGAAACTTTGCGTTCCCTCGCAAAGATATTATCGTTCCCTTGCTGTGAGCTTGGACAAACACTTCCTCTTTAATGTCCCGCTGGCTGGCAGTAGTGTTTCAGTCAGCTCCATACGTTAATAATGCACACAAATAATGCGCAGCTATTAAAGTTTGAACTTGTTGGACTCAAATATAAAGAAATGCAGTCAGTGCTTATGTCAAGCAGTTCAGTAAAGTTGGCAATATATCCACAGATTTGAGCTTCCTGGATCAATAACTTGTGAGCTAAATGTTGTTAAAACACAAATGCAGCTACTTCCAATCATAGTAACCTAGACAACGAGCTACAACAACCCAATTTTCCTCAAATGTGCTTTATAATAAATTAGTCTCTATGAACAGGCGGTGGAGAGAAAAGTCTGAAGGGACCGTCTGAAAAGTGCAAAACCCAAAACCCTTTTGCTCATTTTATATTATGAAAAATACTCAACTTCACTGTAACACACTGTACTGTCACCAAATTCAGTTCATATGTCACTGCTCTCCTGCTGGCTGTACTGGAACACTGCACAATTGTGAAAAAACAGCATATGCTGGTGTTCATCTTCAGAACACAAATGGTGGCTCAGACAATGGCTCAGTGAGGCCTGCATTGACAGCAAGATAATTAACACTTTCCATGCCCAGAAAGCTACTAAAGACATATTTAAAACAGTTCATGTGACTACAGTGGTTCAACCTTAATGTTATGAAGCGACGAGAATACTTTTTGTGCACCAAAAAACCAAAACCATATCTTCATGACAATATCTATTGATGGGCAATTTCAAAACACTGCTTCATGAAGTTTCGAAGCTTTTTCCTCAGAAAGGACAAAGGTAAGAACAGCCTTACATTGACAAGAACCTCTGACGTTTGCTGATGGCTCTGATGTCTCTGTAGTGGTTAATCATGAGGTATAATTTGTTTTGGGTATATCTAATGGACAATCTTTGGTCTCATGAATGTATTTTTTGTTCTCAGGCCAAATGAAACAAGGATTTACACAAGGAAATTATTTGAACTGGCC
The DNA here is from genome assembly GCA_039654765.1 of Mylopharyngodon piceus. Lineage (NCBI taxonomy): Eukaryota > Metazoa > Chordata > Actinopteri > Cypriniformes > Xenocyprididae > Mylopharyngodon > Mylopharyngodon piceus. The sequence continues at coordinate 35,471,707 of CM077441.1, read as the reverse complement.
ATCCTGTTTGGCTGTGGTTCACTACATAAGCATCTGTCTGCTGTTGGGTCCTCATTCTCAGAACATGACAAACTGGTTTTTACTACCCACTGTTTCCTTGGAGTGAGCAAACATACCATGCTTACATTTCTTAGGGTTTTTTATCCACAGCATGTTAATGGAAGATTCCAAGAAGATTAAAGGTATCCAATTTCTCTTTGATATCTATCTATCCAAATCTCTTGACGCTCCACCCAAATTTCAGATTATAAATAGGAAGTTTGTCCAATAATCACGGGTAGCCACACAAAGTGCTTCATAGAGCATCACTGCAGAATTACTGAAATTTTGACGGCACATTCAGAAATAAACATGTAAGTATTTAGCACATTCCTACATTTCAGTACAAATTGTTTTCAGACAGTGTATATGTTGTTTTGTATTTACACTTGTTTATAGCATAAACCTCTTAAATTAAAGAGTAAGTTAAAAGTGAATAAAAATCTGCCAGTGAAACATGTATCATTTACATTTATGTCTTAATATTTAATGCAGCTCACTTCAACTTTATGTAAGATATTTTTTATTATCATAAAACAAGCCTAAGATAATGATTAAATGTATTTATTTCAAATAGCTTTGTGCTTATTTGGTATCTTTAACATTTTCTTATAATGCACAGGCATATATTACCGTTGCTGTGTATTCATTCCCAGGTTTACCATGGAAAAGCTGACACTTCTGCTTCTTTTCGCGACATTCTCTCAGGGGGATGCAGCAGGTCACTATTGCAATAAATATTGTTATTACAGTGAAAGCAAAGAATACATTTTATATTCTTCCAAAAAGTTATGTACTTATTAGAATAACTTAAACAGTTCATGACATTTACCCAATAACAACCTTATTTATAGTTCACATGATGTTGTTGGGTTATTAAGCATAGTCGGTGTGATTATGTATGTAAATATACTCACTGTTTCTTTAATATTATTATACAGCTGATGGCTGCCCCCCTGGATGGTCAGCACTTGGACTGAAATGTGTCAAATTCTTCCCACAAAGTCTTGACTGGTTGTCAGCAGAGGTAATGTGCTACATACAGCACTATTATTACAGCAACATATTTTTATTCACCTCTTTAAAAATGTCATTTTCTGCAGTTATACAGAGCACTATCAAGAACTCAGACACTCATTTGATCACCAAATAAATATTCTGATTTTTTTGTGCATTGAAATCATATTTTTTTCAAATAATAATAGTAATAATAAAAGTAATATAACTTAAATAAGCACAAATCTGCAAATCTTATGAGAGACGACCAAACTTGCAACAGTAACCACATTAACATCCACGTGGCTCATGCCTTTTTCCAGGGTTATTGAAGAAATGTTTGGATGAATGGAATAGGTCATTTTATACATAAACCAGAAATTGTAACGTGTTAGCATGTAAAAAAAAAAAAAAAAAAAATCCTGTATGCACGTGAAAAGTTTCCTGCGCATGTGAAAGTCTGTATATTTTTATTTTTGTAAAGGTCCCTTTTGGGACTCTGTAAAGTACTGATCAGTAACAAGTTTTGTTTTTTGCAGTGCAGACCACATTTGGAAAAACACATCTGGAAATTTACCATTATTAATGTTACAAAATACTAAAGCAATTAGTTTTGATTGATAATATTAAAAACAATCTGCCTTTTCAGAAGTACTGTCAAACTTTTGGTGGAAATCTTGCATCGGTGCACAGTAAATCTGAAAATGATCTTCTGCTGAACATGGTGCCTGGTACGACACGAGCTTATATTGGTGGTCATGATGCTGTAAAAGTAAGTGGTTATGCAGATAACGTCAGAAACCAAACCAAAAAATATCAGTCTCTTTCAAAGCCCTCATCTCTGCCAGCATGAGAGACAAAACAACGGCGACGCATCAACGTACATCCAAGTAATACTGTAAAAGTGCAGGAAGGCAGCATCACAACGTGGATAAACTAAAACAAATAAACATGTCAGCTGTGTGGACGCGAACTAATCGTTAACAATTCTCATTAGGGGCCAAGCACCAAATTGTTAGTTTTCTTCTTCTTATTCTTCCGCTCTTGAGTCTATGGCAGCTCATAGAACTGTATGCTAAAAAGTTTTGAAATTTGGCACACTGATAGAGGACAGTCTCAACTGTGTCCATAGCAAATTTGGAGTCTCAAACTCAATCCCTCTAGCGTCCAAAGTTTCACTCATGTTTATGCTAATAACTTTCGAACCATAAGGTCTAGAGACAAAATTCTTTTTCCCTCTGATTCCTTGGCTCAAGACAATTCGATTGCACCATGTGACATCATTTTCCGTCATGAATATTTTCCCGCCATTTTGATTTTTCCGAAAAAGCTACTTTTTCGAACTCCTCCTAGGCCGTTACTCCGATTTTCACGAAAATTGAATCAGATCATCTTCAGACTATGCTTGCAAAAAGTTGTCAAAAGCTTTTTGATAGATCCATCCGTTCTTGAAAACAACACAAATGAATTCGACGAAAAGCTCGCCAAATCAGACTTGAGGCTATATCTCCAAAACGATTTATCATATTCTGACCAATCTTGGTACATGTTATCACAAGCATGACCTGAGGGAACATGCAGCGTTTCGGCGGTGTGCCACCTACTGGTCCGGAGATACGACAAATGGCTATTTTTGCTTATAACTTCTGATGGGTTTGTCCAAAAATCATAAATTTGGACTCATTAGATTCGGGTCTCATGATATCAAATTTTACCATATCAGCCATTTTGGCTGTCGGCCATTTTGAATTTTGTGTTAAAATGCTGTATTTTATGAACGCATTAGCATATCGTCACAAAACTCAGTATGGGTCATCAGCACGATGCCCTGAAGGAGCCTGAGAAGTTTCGGACCAGCGCCACCTAGTGGTAAAATCAAATATTCAAATGCTTATAATTTTGGGTGTGGTCGACTTATTTTCACAAGAGTCATCTCCTTACACTCCTGAATCCCTACTGAGTCCAACGATACCAAACATGCTAGGTTTCAACTTATGGTTTGTCCGCCATGTTGAATTTTGCAAAAAACCTACTTTTTCGAACTCGTCCTAGACGCTTCATTTGATTTTCCATAATCGCAGTAAGATTTGTACTTAACTGTCATCTTTAATTTGTTAGTTAATTTTAGTAAACAATTAACAAACTTTCAGCTTTCAAATGCTGTGCCACTGTCATATTTTCTTACATTTTTGTTCGACATGTTGAGGTGACAATGTCCTGGTTGTATGCCTGCGTGCGTGTCCGCTGTGCCTGTGAACTCTTGATTCGGGTGTGTGACAACGATGCGTTTTAAAACACAACAGAGAATTGTCTCGGGGGCCCCCTAGTGTTTGGGGCCCTGGGCTGCAGCTCATGTTGCTCATTAAGATAACGCGGCCCTGGCTATCACCAGGAATTGCCATATAAGCTTTTAAAGCTTTGTGACAAGCATAGCAGCCAAGTTGGCCTACACTTGTTTTTACGCAGATTCAAAGTAATTCACATTTTCTCATCATCTGGCTCAAAAAGCCCTGTAATGTAAGATAGATGCAATATGAATTTGGGCACAAATATTTTATAAAAAGAAAAAAAGTTCATCAATTGCAATTCTAAGTGATTGTGTAAAGAATGAATGAACTTCTGAAATGAGTTTCAGAACAGAAGACTTTCTAAGCACTCCATTAACTCTTTAGGAAGGACAGTGGATGTGGAGTGATGGCTCTGCCTTTGAATACAACAATTGGTGCAGTGGACAACCTGACAATTATGTAAATGTTGAGCACGCTATGGAAATAAACTTTGGTATGAATATAACACATTTCTTAAAACTATAAATAAATATAAAGTTCATTATGTTAATAAAAGTATCTTTGATTCAGAAAAATAATCATTTATTTATTGTTTGTCTTATCCTAGGTAACCACTGCTGGAATGACAATGACATACAAGCCAGATTTGCTTTTATTTGTGCTAGAAGTCTTTATTAAAAGTCATTCTGCTCACAAGTTCATTGATTGAACATGCATTAAAACATTGCCTGAATTTATCTTTACTACAGAAATCTTATTTTTAAAAGGGAACCTACTTGATTGATGAAAATGTAAGTGTAATAGGAACATACAGCATGTCCATTATGTAAATCTGAATTTCAACCTCTTTTTATCTTTAACTTCTCCAATCAATAAAAGCATTGAAAAAGGACTTTTTTTCTTTTGTTTTGTAGTATTGGCTCAAACATATGACAGTCAAGGGTAAAAACAGTAAAATAAAAGTAAATATAAAGTAAAATTTGTTTCATTTCATATGATGCATTGGCTAAGAATGACAATCCCTTCCAAGGAAACGCTATGCTGCGTCAGAATGTTGGTGCTAGGGCTGGGACAATCCACCCGATCTCCCGATTCGATACTCTCACGATACTCGGGTGCCGATATGATATGTATTGCGATTTTTCTGTTTTTTTTTTTTTGTTTGTTTGGTTTTTTTAAACACTAGACCATGGGGGAAAAGTTGAACCATACACTTATACAGGCTGTACACAAGTCATATTTACAAAAACAATTCATCACATCTTTCTGAGTTTTATATCAGAAGCTTCATACATTACAGTACTACATTCCCTTGAATAAATGATTCAATGACAAACACGTTTTAACAGTCATTGTCACCATCTAATGGAGAAACAATGTAAATGATACAGTTGTTATTTGAAGTGCCATTTTTAAAAGGTGATAAGTATTTTAATCGCTACTGTAGACATCAATGTTTATATTTGAACTATAAACTTTTATCCCAGCACTTCTATGGTAATTTGAACTATTGTATCACAGAAATAATGATACTTTGAGGTTGAAATAATGACAACTGCTCTCGGATCAGCGGCAGCGCCAACAAAGATTAGAATGTTGTGATGATTTTGTCAAAGGTTTGATAGACAGACTAATTGTTGTCATTTAGCAATAAGATCACCTTTCATGCTTGATTCAATATCAGTATCTCTTAGCATTGATATCTGATGCAGTGCGTATATGAGTAGTGTGAGGGCTTTTCAGTGCATTCATTACTATATTAATGTTCATGAAGTGATGCAGTGCTTCTCCCACACATTCCACCAGAACCGTTTTCAGAACCGTTTAAATCTATTTGAGGCGGCCAATGTTTATATCGTGGCATGCCGCGACAAATAATCAATGTATGCGAAACACTGCAATTGACTTCGTGATGTATTTTGCTTTCTTTGAAGCACTGGGTAGTCTCACATCGCTTTCTTTCGTCCACTTGAAAGGGATATTATGTCATGTGACATGCATAGATAACGAAACATTTCACCCTCTGTTGAAACAAAAGTAGATAACTTCTGTCCACCTCAACTATAAGTAAGAACTAAAATAACGAAATTTAATTTGAATAAATATTGATTCTGGAATAAAGAAATCTATTTTAAAACCTTAAACAAAGCAAAAAATCGTGACAGTTAGGTGAATCACCTAACATGTATAGAATCACTCCAATCTCATTGGTACAACGTTACCCCATGACGCATGATAGCATATCATCATCAGCTTCTGTGCCTTCAGCAAACATTCTTTTAATCTTTCTCCTTGCCAATACTACATCATGGGCAGGGACACTCACAGGTGTAATAAAGACAACTGAAGGCAAGTTTAAAGTGAACCCAAGTGCAGTTTAATCCCAAACATGAACAGATACAAAATAAACAGGAACTTGATTTGACCAAACATGGCTTGGCATAACATGGCAAACTCACCAACCAGCAGTTACACAAACAATACTAGACAAGTGAACAATGAAACATGAGGGCTATTTATACACAAAACTAATGAGCAAACAAGGGACACCTGTGCACAATCAAACAATAAGTACGGAGCAGAGTATCACATGACAAGACAAACTGGACATGAACACATGAGGGCAAGGAAGTCACATGACAGGAACATGAAACATGGCTAAGGCAAACTACAAATTAAAAGACATTAAAACAAACAAAACCCAAACCCAACATTACATATTCCCCCCTCAAAAAAGAGTGGCACCCGGCGCCCTATCGAACCACCCAACAAAAACAACCCAAAACAACAAAAAGCCCAGAAGGGTGGAGGAGTAGAGGCGGGATGGTGGGCCAGGCCCATGAAGAGGAACAGGGCTGGGATCATGGCCTGGACTGTGCAGTAGTGGCAGACTTGGACCGTGGAGCAGTGGTGGACCTGGGCCGTTGGGCAGAGGAGGGCCTGGAGTGTGGAGCAGAGGCGGGCCTGGGCCATGGAGCAGTAACAGAGCCATGGACCATGGAGCAGTGGTGGACCTGGGCCATTGGGCAGAGGAGGGCCTGGAGCATGGTGCAGTGGTGGACCTGGGCCATGGATCAATGGTGGACCTGGGCCGTGGAGCAGAGGGTCATGGTGCAACGGGCGGGCCTGGCCCATGGAGCAGTAGGCCATGGAGCATTGGTGGACCTGGACCATGGAGCCGAGGGTCATGGTGCAATGGCAGACATGGGCCATGGAGCAATGGTGGGCCAGGACCATGGAGCAGTGGCAGACCTGGGCTGTGGAGCATTGGAAGGCCTATAGCCCCCTACCCCCCAAAAAAAAAATCTCCAGGGGAATCCTGGGCTCTGGAATGGCGACCATAACAGCTGGAGACTCTGGCGTGGTGGACATGATGGCTGGAGACTCTGGCACGGCGGCCATGACGGCTGGAGGCTCCAGTGCGGCAGCCATGATGGCTGGAGACTCTGGCGTGGTGGACATGATGGCTGGAGACTCTGGCTTAGCTGCCATGTTGGCTGAAGACTCTGGCTTGGCAGCCATCTTGGCTAAAAACCCTGACATGGCAGCCATCTTGGCTGAAGACCCTGGCATGGTGGCCATGACGTGAACAGGCTCTACCGTGGCAGACATGACATGAACAGGCCCTGGCATGGCAGTAATGACGTGAACAGGCTTTGACTTGGCAGTTATGATGTGAACAGGCTCTGGTTTGGCAGGCATGAAAAGGCTTTAAAGTCCCCACAGTAAAAGAAGATCCACTTAACAAAAGGGCATGATCTATGTATTCTACCAGGGACTAGGAGTGTGCTATACTGTAAAATTTGGTATCGATCCGATACCAAGTAGATACACAGCCAATATTGCCGATACCGATATTTTATTTTAAAAAGCACACAGTTGAAATTACATTTACTTTCGTGTAGGGGAGAGCAGTGTGTCAATTTATGAAGTGATTGCATAATTAATATGCTAAATCTGAATACATTTTCATATCAACTAAAAGATTTTGTGATTTGCTCTTAGTATGCCTGTAATTAGTCATGTGTCAGGTTAAAAAACCAGGACATATTTCAAATATGAAAAGAAAAAAAAATATTACTGTAATAAACTCAATTTGCAAACATGAACTGTGCATGAAATTATTGAGAATAGTAATAATAACATTATGAACAGAAAAACAGAATAATGTTATAAAATATAATACATTAAACAATAATATAGTAATTTTTTTTCTCCCTTTAACAGTACTTCTCTGGCTTTAACAAAAAAATAAAGTGCACAAAATTATTACTAGAAAACAAAGCAGCTGTTTTGTTAAGACTCAATAATATAACAAATTAAATAATTTCCCTTTCGTTACACTGCCTTAGCTTATAAACAAAGTGCACACAATTGTTTGTGAAAAAATAAAGTAAATTAAAGCTGCAAGCAGCGATGAAAGGGCCCTTGCACCTGGGCTCACCGCCACCCGTTGGCCTTAGGAAAACAGTGAACTGTGGGCAACATGCATGTAAGCGAGTAAATACAGGAGAAATATGCCAAAGTCATTTCAAAGTGCCACACTTCCTGCTGCCAACAACTATTACTGAATATTGCCATGTTGATGTCTTCAGGCCAGGACTATTATCAAACATGTGAAGTTTGGAGCAGATCGGACTTTGGCTGCCTCCGAAACCAGCTACTCAATGAGTAGGTACTTAATTTCAATAAGTACTTACTTAACGAGCCTAAAAGTGTAGGTACTGATCTCGTTGAGTATGAATGCAATACGGACATCATCCGCCATGCTGAGGTTATCATGTGACCTACGACGTTATCACAAGCTTGACAGGTTTAATTCATCTACCTGTAAACATATTGATATTGATTAAACTTGCTCATTTTGTGGTCTTGTTGAAGAAACAGCTGCTCATTTATTTTGTGATTGTAGTGTAACCAAAAAATTTGGGGTTAATTTATAGTTTATGGTTGAAATAAAATGCTGCGTGGAGTCAACCAATCAAAATGCTGCATGAACTCAAACAATCAGCATGTTCAGTGCCCAAGTCCCACCCCCGAAAGTTCCAGAACTTGGAAAAAGTACTACCTCGCGAGCAGGAACTTTCTGAGGGGGGAATTTTTACCCGTAACTTCATGTAGACCCTGGTCCCTGTAGTCGAAACAGGACAGGACAGAAACGGACAGTTTCTTCTTCCTCAGCCTTCTCCTTTGGGCTGAGGTCAAAGTGCTTTGTTTTTGGTCTTGCATTCTGTCACGGGTAGGTCATTGTAGTGAAGCACACGATCAGGAAATACTCAGAAAAAAAATAATTTAATCTGATAATCAACACAACTAACAGGAGAATAACTGGGAGATCGATGTTAAACAATGCAAGACAAGGAACAAACTGAAACAGAGGGCTTAACAGAGCAAACAAGGGGAGAAACAACCAGACACACCTAAACTGAGACTCTAATCAATCTGTAACCACAGAAGCAAACAGGAGAACAGAACTAATTAACCAACTAACAGCAAACAGACACAAAACACAATGAAAACTGAATCAAAACAGAACATACACGCGACAATAAAGAAGTGGTCATGAAGGTGGACAGTCAGATTTGGTCAACATTCAGCAGCATTGTGAATGTAGCCTTAATTTCACATAGATTATGCAATTTTGCATTGCCAAACAACTTAAAACTCTTTCCACACAAAGAACAAAATATGGTCTCACATCTTTTCAGGTATATCTGTAAGTGTGATGGCAAAATGCATTTTTTTTTCCATCACACTGATCACAATTAAATTGCCATCATTCAGAGTGAAGGCACAGGTGATTTTTTAAATCACTTTTTTTCCATAAACCTCTTACTACATGCAGAACATTGGAATTTCTTTCCAGAGTGAGTTTGCAAATGGTGTTTCAAGTCTCCTTGATACGTGAAACTCTTCTCACACTGTAGACACATAAAAGGCTTCTCTCCAGTGTGAAGCCTCATGTGGGTCTTAAGGTTTCCTTTGTGTGAATCTCTTTCCACAGTAATGATATATAACACTGCTCTCTCCTGAGTGAATCCTCTTGTGGAAATTGAGGTTTAGTTTATGTGTGAAACTCTTTCCACACTTGATCACACATCCCTCCACTGTGAATGTTCATATGATATCCAAGGCCCATTTCTGTTGAGAAACGCTTTCCACACTGATCACATACAAAGACTTTTCTCCAGTGTGAAATTTTAATGTGGGAATTAAGTGATTTTTTGAGTGTAAAACTCTGTCCACAACGAGAACAAGTATAAGGCTTTTCTCCAGTGTGAAGTCTCATGTGGACATTCAGGTTTCCTTTATTTGTAAAACTCTTTCCACACTGATCACATGTGACTGGTTTCTCTCCGGTGTGAATCTTTATATGAACTCTAAGGCTTTTTTCTGTTTTGAAGTGCTTTCCACACTGATCACATACAAACAGCTTTCCTCCAGTGTGAATTGTCATGTGGGAACTAAGAGTGTTTTTATGAGTAAAACTCTGTCCACAATGAGAGCAAGTGTAAGGCTTTTCTCCAGTGTGAATTCTCATGTGGACGTTAAGGTTTCCTTTTTGACTGAAACTGCTTCCACACTGTTGGCAGGTGAATGGGCTCTCTCTAGTGTGAATTCTCATGTGGACATTAAGGTTTCCTTTTCGATTGAAACTTTTTCCACATTGCTTGCAGGTGAAATGTCTCTCTCCAGCGTGAATTCTCATGTGGACCTTAAGGCTTTGTGTTTGAGTGAAACTCTTTCCACACTGTTGGCATGTGAAAGGCTTCTCTCCAGTGTGAACTCTCATATGGGCTTTAAGGCTTTGTGTTTGAGTGAACCTCTTTCCACACTGTTGGCATGTGAAAGGCTTCTCTCCAGTGTGAACTCTCATATGGACTTTGAGTTTTTGTTTTTGACTGAAACTCTTTCCACACTGACTGCAGGTGAAATAACTGTTAGAACTGTTCTGGGCTCTTTTTTGCGAGGAAGTAATTTCAGTCTGTGTGGATGTTTTTTCTCTGAAATCATGTTTCTCATCTTTTTCTTCCATATTATTCAGTTCTTGACTCTCCTCTTTCAGCGCCATCAGGTCTAAAGTGAAAAAAGACAAATACAAGTTAACACCAGTTTAATGGCACAAAACAACAAACATAAAAACCAACACAAGGCATCAAAGCCTACTGAAATAAGTCTACTGAAACAGGTGTTTTTTGTAATCTTTTTGGACTTTCAAGCACTTTTGCCAGCACCAAATTTTAGTTTAAGGACATAAAATACATGTTGTCCCAGGCCTATATTGCCAAAAGTATTGGGACACCTCTCCAAATCATTGAATTCAGGTGTTCCAATCACTTCCATGGCCACAGGTGTATAAAATCAAGCACCTAGGCACGCAGACTGCTTCTACAAACATTTGTGAAAGAATGGGTCGCTCTCAGGAGCTCAGTGAATTCAAGCGTGGTACTGTGATAGGTTGCCACCTGTGCAATAAGTCCATTTGTGAAATTTCCTCACTACTAAATATTCCACGGTCAACTGTTAGTGGTGTCATAACAAAGTGGAAGCAATTGGGAACAACTGCTGTGAGCATGTGCGCCAAACAGATGGAACGCAATAAGTAAAATATACAATTTGCTAAAATATTTGTTGTTGTACATTAAATTTGACTCATGTAGAATTTAATACCTACAAGTAAGTGTGTATTTTTATAACAGTAACTGTAAAAGGACTATAGTAACTATAGTAAAAGTTGCTAAGCTCAAACAAAATGTGTGTTCCTCTTACAGTTAAAATGTTTTTGTTTGTTTTCTTGATTATTTATATATATATGAATAGCTCCCTTCATGGTACTCTCATATCATTCTGTATATATGTTAATAATTTTCATAACCTTATATCATAAATGATGTACACTAATTTATAAATTCCTAACTACTGCTTGTGTACTGCTTCTGCTGTTCAGATTATTCAGATTATTCATATTTATTATCAACTGTATACATGTAAATAACCGCTACCAATGCACTTCTGGTTAGACGCTAACTGTATTTCATTGCCTTGTACTGTAACTTGTGCAATGACAATAAAGCTGAATCTAATCTAATCTAATCTAGTGTGTATGGGTTGATGTAAAACTCCAGCCAGGTTTTCTTGCATGCGTTCGTTTTGATCATCATACAGTCTTACATTAATGAAAGCTGAGATCCTACAGTGTGACATGTTCGTACAGTCTGACAAGCAACAATTGAAAAGGACTATTGTAAATCGCAGTGTGCGCCCAGCTTTGGTCTGTGAGGTCACAATGAACTGAAGTTATTGACATCTCTGGTAATTGCTCGCTTTCTAAATATAATCCATTCACCTTCAGTTTAAGTTTTATTTTTATGCAGACTCAGATTTGCTACTTGTTCTATTACCTTTTTAAATCAGTTTAATATTTAAAGGCTACATGCTAAATTGTATGTATTTACTGTTAGCATTAAAATTAAGTTTTCAAATAATTAAATAGTTTTCGCTGTTGTACTGGCATAAGTACAGGGAACAAAAAATAATTTTTATTTTTTGGTAGCAACTACTTGAATCTATTTTCTGTTCTGGTATAGTGAGATGTCATCAATTCTTTTGCTGCGGCATCTTCTACCCCCAACTTCAAGAAGACATAGGAAAACAGCCAAGATTAGTTCAGCTCAAGCTGCAAACAGTCTTGTGAGGTACCTTAGGCAGGTAAATTTACTTATTATTATTATAATGATAATTATTATTTTTCATTTTGGTAAAATGTGAAAATGTTAATTGTAAATCTTTTCCATTTAGGGCAATTGTTATTGACTGTGAAAACACAACTAACTAACGTTTAACGTCATTATTCAATGACCACAGGAAGGAGCTAGCCTATCCACACTTCTTGAGCGAGCTGATGCAAGACAGCCCTTTCTCCTCTGCATTCCTTCTACTTCACAAAGCATTGTTCCTGACTATCAACTTTAATCTATGTATGGTTCAGTTGTTGCACACCTACAGGCTTCAGGTCTTCCTGAAAGCACTGTTCAAACCATAGTTTGTTCCATGGAGGAAATTATTAATGATGTTCAAAGCCAAGCATGAGATACTGTTTTAACAAATTTTTCACATGAAAGTAAGGATTCTGACGTGTGTAAAAACATAGATCAATCTTTGAATTAACTGAAAAATCCCTTTTTAAGCACTGAACACAGAGGCAAAGAGGTACAAGTTTTTTGAAGAAAAATGGGAAATAGTTGAGCCTGTGGAATATGTCCTTGGTGTGAGGTTGGATGTGCGTAGAGACAGAATTACTGGAATATACAGCCAGATCCCTGTAACAGACAAATATATGCATGTTCCTATTCTGGGTACTCTCAAATCCATTTTCAAGAACAATGATTTGAGAGAGAGTTTCTTGAAGGACAAACATAGTCAAAATGGTATTTACAAGGATATTAATGATGGCTCGTATTACTCTCAACAAAGTCATACACTGCAGATTCTCCTTTATTATGATGATTTTGAGACTGCGAACCCTTTGGGCTCAAAAAGGGGAGTCTACAGACTTGGCTGCATTTATTTTACTTTAAAAAAATCTGCCACTTAAGTGCAACTCTGTGTTAATGAACATTCATCTTGTATCTCTCTTTTACAGTGATGATTTAAAGACTTATGGTTTTGATAAGAAACTGAAGCCTCTTATTGTTGATTTGAAAATTTTGGAAACTGAAGGCATTTTTTTTTTTTTTTTTTTTGAAAATCCTTTGTTTGGTTCTGTAATGCAAGTCACAGGAGATAATCTTGCTTTAAATGGTTTATTGGGGTTTGTTGAATCTTTCAGTGGAACGCATTTCTGTTGGTTTTGCTTGGTTAGTAAGAATAAAGTTCAAACTGAGGATCATGCTGAACACTGCAGGGTGCTCAGTGAAAGTCCTACACTACAGTCAGTGTATGGTGTTAAAAGTTCATCTGTGTTAAATTCATTGCACTATTTCCACAGCACTAACATCTATTCTGTTGATATTATGCATGACTTGTTATGAGGAGTTGTACAATATGAACTTAAGTTGGTTTTTCAGTACCTTGTTAAAAAGGGTTATGTCACTGTAAATGCACTCTCAGACAGACTACACAGTTTCAGTTACGGTTATACTGATCGTAAAAACAGGCCAGGAAATTTGAAAATTGATGACAACAGCAAACACCTAGGCTTGAATGCTGCCCAGTCATGGTGTGTCTTGCACCACACTCCTCTTATATTGGAGATGTTATTGAAAGGGGCAATGATCACTGGAACTTACTTCTCCTCCTCATACAGATTGTTAATATTGTGTTCTCAGCCATTGTGACTGATGGAATTCTATGTTTTCTAAAACATTTGATCTGGGATCACCATAATCTCTTCAAGTTACGGTTTCCTGATAGGAATTTAATACCCAAGCACCACCAAATGATACATTATCCGAGGTGCATGAAAAAAATTGGCCCTTTGATCCATATGTGGTGCATGCGATTCGAGGCAAAGCACAATTTTTTTTAAAAGGTCTGTGAAAATTTTTAAAAATCTAACTAAATCCTTAGTAAAGCAACATCAGCGCCAATTGGCTTTTTATTATGAGAACTATTGTTTTAAGAGATTTGAGTATGGCCCTGTAGTTGTTAAAGCTGTGTGCAATTTAGATGGTGGGGTGAGTTTTAGCCAAACTTGAAATTTAGAACCATTTTCAGAGGTGCCAACGACCAACTGGGTTAAAAACTATGGTACAGAATACCAAGCGAGTATGTTTGTATCTGTTGGAATGTTTCAAGAACTCCCTGTTTTTAAAAAGATCTTTACTATTGTATTACATGGAGAGTGTGCTTTTTTTATTGCTTGTGATGTTGATACATTGTACTTTGATCTAAATGCATACTGCATTGAAGAGCGCAGTGACAACTTTTCTGTTGTGTGCATTGATCAGCTGACATATTTTAAACTATTTGATAAAACATTTTCTAATGAAAATGATATAGCATATTTTGTGCCACATTTTAAAAACTTGTTAAAATGAGGCACAATTTCAAATAAAATATTTTTGTAATTGGCAGTCTTTACCTTTACCATATTTACATTCAAGATAGTTGAATCAAAGAACAATACATTGGAGTTAACAAATTACACTGAATTCCAACATAAAATTTATTTTACACTAGGTAGTGTTTTGTATAGTTACATTTTAGATCTGCCCAGAGTTGATATTAACCCTCTTGTAGGTGTCAATGTGCCAACACTTTTAAAAGTGTTGAGCTAACTCTGTCGGGAGTGGACCCAATGAGACACTTTCAAAGTGTTGAAATTAACTCCCATAGAGTTATATTGGGTCCCCATATTTTGCTGTGCAGTTGCATTACATGTTGCTAAGGTGGATTCCCAACAATTAACTGCACATTCTCAGCAACAAATAACTTTTTTCACGTGTACTTGCATTTGCTTCATTGTCTTTGCAGATGTCTTTGTTACTGATGTAACCCTCATTCCCTGATGGAGGGAATGGAGACGTTATGTCGACTGACAAATGGGGTCTCACTTGGGAGACCCAATCACCACTGAGTTTCAGAAAAACGGCCAATGGAATTGGCAAGTGGAATTTGCATGCCGAACCACTCCCCCATACATGTATAAGATGGCGGCACGCATCCACTCATTCAGGTTTATGCTGAGTGCCATTCAGGTTTGTGGTGGGGGCACATAACATCTCCATTCCCTCCATTAGGGAATGAGAGTTACATCAGTAACCAAGACGTTCCCCATCTGTCAGTCACTACAACGTTATGTCGACAAATGGGGACCCTATGGAAAACACCACAACCACTCAACTGTGTTATGAGTGAATGAGATGCAGGTGCTGGCAAGCTGTAGCGTGCCCTTTTGGCAACTGTATCCGTTGAGTCGTAACCTAACCAGAGCCCCACACAAGCCCAGAATGTTAGTCCTCCATGCTAAAAGAATGGAAGGGATAAAGCTTGCCATGGAAATGGTCGAAGCTGCGGTTCCTTTTACATTTTATACATTTATTTTATTTACCCCCCTATGGAGAGGGCCGCTATGAAGGCCACATCCTATCTGTAGGGAGGAACATGTGAAAATCCACATATGGACTGACCTGTGGGGCAGTGCTACATATGGAAAGGCCTCTGCAGTAGGTCCTACCTAGACAGGGATGAAACTACAACAGACACAGAGATGGAGCAGAGCAAATCTGCCCAGGGAAAGACACGGGTTTACCAACAGGGAAACCGTACCGTGGAAGAATACACATAGAATTACCAAGGGGGAATCATAGCACATGTACTGGGCCCAGCGTCGGACACCTCTGCTGAATCTGACTGCCGAAGGATGCTCGGAGGAAACTCAATCCAGCGGTCGCCAAGTAGGGATCTCCTTAGAGGGGAAAGGTGCTGCAAGCAAAACACCAAGCCAGCCTTCCTGCACATTACCTGTTTTTACCCAACACACATGAAGAAACCGTTCCATGTAGAATCTTACAAAGGTATTAGGTGTCGCCCACCCCACATCTCTGCAGGTATCTGTCAAAATGGCGCCATGCGAAAATGCCCAGGAGGAGGCAACACTCCGTGTGGAGTAAGCCCTTACTACAAGGAGGGGAACGGCTTGCCTTGGGATTGGCATGCCAAGGCATTGGCATCCATTATCCAGTGGGCCAACCTCTGCTTGGAGACAGCCCTTTCCTTCTAATTTTCTCCAAAGCAGACAAAGAGCTACTCAGATCTTCTGAAGCTCTGCGCAGGACACAAATGGAACACAGCAACGGCAGGAACGTTTGCAAGTTCACACCCTTGTCCCAGAAGGAAGTGGTGGGAATTGTGGGCAAATATCCGGGCCAGGGTATCATGAGTAGAGGCAGGCCTGAACTCAAGGCACGATTCGCTGACCAAAAATGCCTGTAGGTTCCCCACCCTCTTGATGAAAGTGAGCGTGGTCAGGAGCACTGTCTTTAGAGAAAGGATCTTAAGCTCAGCTGACTCAAGCGGATCAAAGGGAGCTCTCTGCAGACCAGAAAGGACCACAGAGAGATCCTAGGAGGGGATGAGTCGCGGCCTGGGAGGATTTAACCTCCTGGAGCCTCTCAGCAACTTGACGACCAGGTCACGCTTTCCTAGTGGCTTACCATCAACTGCAACGTGATGTGCTGCAAAGAAACAGGGGCTATAATACATAATATTTCCATAACACTAGTTTTTACACAGTTTGGAAGTGGTTGAAATTACAGTAAACAATTGTACAATTGTGAATGAGTAATCTGTAGAGATCTGAGAGAAGAAGCAGCCGTGATGAACAGCCAATTTGTATGGAAGCATCTGATGACCAAACTACATTGGAATTCGCAAATGGAAAAATCAAGTGAGCCCGGACTGATTTGTGTTCACAATGGACATTTTTAGCGAACCGTACTCAGACCACCTCTTTTGAAGCAGCATTAGTATTTGTCTGGTCATGTGATCTCAACATGTCCACATAAGGCGACCCGCTCCACGTCAAATAAAACTGATTTAATTAGAACACACATATGACACTCTTCAAACAAGCATATCATTCATTTCAGTAGAGGCCGACATTTCAATGAGGATCAAATGAAACTAACCTGTTTGTTCCTCAGTATCTTCATGTTTCACGCTGAATGCTTCTTCAATTTTTATGTCTTCACTCTCCTCTTTAATAAATGCCATCTTTATAATAGTTTGTCGCGTGGATCTCAGTGGCTTCTCCAGGAGTTTTTCTGTGTGTTCGGACAATTTGTCATGTTTAGGATGAGAATAATTATCAGAAACAAAAATATATCTAAATGAATCCAAAGTTCAGTAGTCAGCACACTGGTAAGAGAGTCAGTCAGAGTAATGGCCTTAAATGACCTGATTAGCCCCAAAAACACTCAAAACAAGCAGTACAAATTATTAAAAGAGCAAATTACAATTCATATTTAGGCATTATGGAGTATATGATATTTAATGATTTGCAGACTACATTAAATAGATTACTCTTTCATGAAAACATTTGTTATTGGTTTGTATAAGTTGTCATTACATGTTTGTATTCTCATTTCATTTACACTGTTCAAGCAGCAGGCGTCACCAGCGAGAGGTGATTCGAGTGAATCGAATCAGTGAATCATTTTGTGGAGCAATTGGTTAATTGACTCGGTGTAAAAAAAGAAAAAAAATCCGTTTATCCATCACTACTAGCCAGCTGCCAAATTCGTGTTTACGATGCAATTATTGACTATATGGGTAGCGAAATAAGACGCACCTTTTCTGTTACTCGTGTGCTAATGCACCTTATAACAAAAACAACGTTCTTGGGACATTTTGGGTCCTTATACCCAGATAGCACACGTACGTGTGGCCGACGTCGGCCCCAGAGCAGAACGTCAGCCTCATATCTGTAACATCTAATAAGGATCGGCCAGGCATAGGCGCGTATCTTCAGTCAGAGCTCTATTTCGTTATGAATCAGCGTATCGAATCATGATTCGGATCGTGTCAAACAGCCAAACTGCTGAACTCACGTGACTTTTGCGCTCTGAACAGCTGATTCAACACGCTGATTCATTATGCTCCGAAGCTTCCTGAAGCAGTGTTTTGAAATCGGCCATCACCATATAAGTCGTTATTTTGTTTTTTTGGCGCACCAAAAATATTCTCGTCGCTTTATAATATTAATATTGAACCACTGTACTCACATGAACTGATTTAAATATGTTTTTAGTACATTAATGGATCTTGAGAGAGGAAATGTCATTGCTGGCTATGTAGGCCTCACTGAGCCATCGGATTTCAACTAAAATATCTTAATTTATGTTCTGAAGATGAACGAAGGTCTTACAGGTGTGGAACGGCATGAGCGCGAGTAATAAATGACAGAATTTTCATTTTTGGGTGAACTAACCCTTTAACCCCTGGTTGTTTCAGTGAGAGTGTCTGTGAAAAGCCTTTAGGGTAAAATAATCAGCGACATGAGATGAGGTGACAAATAATGTTATAATGTTTGTATTTATGATAAACTATTATGATAACAGGATGTTATGGTCATTAATATATTTTCTCTAGGTCTTTTTTGAGTTATTTATTTGTATGTATTTTTTACTGATACATTCTTAAATACGTTTTACTAAATATTTGGTAACACTTTACAAGAAAGTTCATTAGTGAAATATTAATGCATTAACTAACATGAACTAACCATGAGCAATACATTTGTTACTGTATTTACTAATCTTCGTTAACGTTAGTTAATGAAAATACAGTTCATTATTCGTTCATGTTAGTTCACAGTGCATTAACTAATGTTAACAAGATTTTAATAATGTATTAGTAACTAATTTTAACTAATGAACCTTATTGTAAAGTGTTACCAAATACTTAAAAACTTTAAATGCCGATTGTGGTTCAGGGGGTCAACAACTTTAGGCATTTAAGTTATTTTCACATAAATCTGGTCAGCTTACTCACTGCTCATACTCTTAGCCTCTAAAATGTTTGAATTGAATTACCAATACAATATCAGGGGGTAAAGATATCATTAGAGTTCTTACAATTATGGCTGTGCTCTTGTTACCAGATGAGATGTGATCCCCAGCGTTTGGCGCTGAGATTCTTCAGGACAAGGCCTTGATGCCATGAAGATGGTGAGTTTCCCCAATAGCTGCCACTATCCCAGATCAAGAGACTGAACACAACAGGCTTCAATCTGTGTTAGTCTATTTTGATAGGTATATACGTTATGTGTCTTTTTCATTACAGCCCATCACTGACAGGCTTTCCTGTGTAAACCATCATATTTATCCAAATGAGGTTTGTAAATGCATGAATTCTTTATATTTTACATTAATAATTAATTTTGAATAAAAATTATGTATAGAAGAAAATGTGACAAGGCCTTTCTTTTGGGCAATATTATGCTACAAATATCATCTATTGAGCTAAAGTTAAATTGAACCTGGAATGTTGAGTTATGTTACCAGATGCGATACTTTGTCATGGGCATGTACAATGGATTTTGAACTCTACTATTTTTATTGCAGGGTCTCTGGGATCTCCAGCTGAAGGCATGAAGACATCAGATGTTGGCCTGGACAGATGTACCAACAGTACACCACACCGACCTCTGCTTTTGCATGGATGGCTGATTACTACCATGTTCTGAGTAGGGTTGCAAAGGGGCGGAAAGTTTCCGGTAAATTTCCGGAAACTTTCCACGGGAACTTAACCTGGGGAATTTTGGAAATATTCCAATTTGGAAACTTAACAGGAATTTACGGGAATTTATGGGAATTTACGGGAATTTATGAGAATTAATTGGAAATTTTGGGAAATTTATATAAATGTATAATATTTATATAAAATGTATCATATTCAAACATAAATATAAACATTTTGTTTGGTCATAACATTTCTTTTTCGCATTCAATTAATTCTAATTTAGTAAATATGTAAAATAAATATTACAGCAATTGTTATGTGTTATTTATTTCAGTGTCACATGATCCTTCAGAAATCATTCTAATATGCTGAATTGATACTCAGTTATTGTCAATGTTGGAAACAGCTGTGCTGCTTAATATTTTTTTTTTTTTTTTTTTTTTTTTTTTGAACCTGTAATACTTTTTTCAGGATTCACTGATGAATAAAAAGTTAAAAAGAACAGCATTTATTCAAAATAGAATTTTTTTCTAACAATATCACTTTAATATCACTTTTTATCAATTTCACACATCCTTGCTGAATAAAAGTATTAATTTCTTTCAAAAAAATTACTGACCCCAAAATTTTGACCGGTAGTGTATATTGTTACAAAATATTTCTATTTTAAATAAATGCTGTTCTTTAAATTTTTATTCATCAAAGAATCCTGAAAAAAAGTATCACAGGTTATAAAAAAATATTAAGCAGCACAACTGTTTCTAACATTGATAATTGAGTATCAAATTAATATATTAGAATAACTTCTGAAGGATCATGTGACACTGAAGACTGGAGTAATGATGCTGAAAATTCAGCTTTGATCACAGAAATAAATTATATGTTAATGTTTATATAATGTATATAAAACCAATATTTTAAATTGTGGTTATATTTCACAATATTACTGTTTTTTTCTGTATTTTTGATCAAATGTGTATGTTATGGACTGGGGGAATGGACAGTGCATGCAGGGGGTGTGGCCTCAATAGCCCTGCAGTAAGTAGTGTGCTGTGTGAATGTCAGGGTAAAAATTCAACTGAAATTGCATTAAATCTGGTTGTTTTAACCAAAATTATGCTGCAAATTACCCTGTTATAGGCTAACCTGCAATTTTGCAAATTCCCTGTTTATTCCCATTAATTCCCATGGAAAGTTTCCAGCTTTGAAAATTCCCGGAATTTTGCAACCCTAGTTCTGAGAGGGTATTACTATAGCAAAACTGAGCACCTGTGACAGTGGGATTTCTAGTTGTAAAGAATAATCACACAATGTTTTTTTTAGAAGTTGCAAACTTTTCTCTCTCTTTCTCTCTTACAAACAACACAACAGTTAAACCTTTTCAAATTCTTTTCTGGTGGTGCACAAGTCCTATTCTACAAATCAGAAATTAAGAGATTCATATGCTCACATTTAAGCTGCGGACACACGACTTTGAGCATGCAAAATTTCTTCGGACACTATAACTGGCGTGATATGATGTCTGCAGAGTCTTTTTATAAACAATTCAACATTTAACAAATAGTGTATTCAAAATATAAAAATATACAGTCTACTCGACTTTACTACGTTTTTTTTTTTAATTTAGCCAAGAGGTCACACCTTCATGTAGCGATTTTGTACTCTTTACACATAGTCGTGTGATGCGAAATCGCAGGTCAGAGTTCCAAACCAAACTTTTTGCATGAGCTTGCGTTTCTGGTCTCCCGCATTTGCGTGCATATGAATGGAGGTCAATGGAATGAAAAGCGTAGTGTGACCGCACCTTTATTCTGCAGTTGCTGCACACCTGTATCAAAAGTGTGAAGATTTTATTTGTGAACTGATATGCGAGATCTCACATATGACATATCAGTATGTGACATCCCACTCACCCACGTGCTCTATCCAGCGATAAACATGTTCTTGTCGTTATTAATCAATCAGTAATCAACACAGCACCACCCCGAAATTGCCTTGCACTGTAGAATTATGGTTTTGGCAAGAAATGAAAAGTAGCCAATTATTTATTATAAATGCTACTATTTTACAATCAATATTTAAGACTATGTTAGAGAGGGATAGAAGTCATTTTTCTGGATGATAGGATTTTTTCATTACAAACTTTACTTTATTTGAATGATCAGCAAAAATTTGAGCCTATGAGTTTAATAATTTGAATTCGTAGAATAAGATTAGTACAAATATAACTGTTGTGTTTGTGAGAGAGAAAAGAAAACTACAAGTTTGCAAATCCTAATACATTTTCTCAGTGACTTTACTGAAATATTCTCTACAAATTCCACTGTCACGGGTGCTCAGTTTTGCTGCAATAATACTATATATTATACAGCATATGCATAATTTGAGACAATATTCTGATTAAATTTCCAGTCTCATTTTACCAATGACAAACCATGTCTATCTTATTAACTACTATTCATTTTGTGTATAATCAATATATAAGAAAGTGATATTTAATTGTTAACGAGGGATTGGCTGGACCTGCTAACCCAATCAGTATTTCTGATTGTAGTATGATTTCAGTATTTTTTGGTTATACTTTAATTTTCCCGTTTCTCTAATATTGCATCCTTCTCATGGGCATTTCATGACTTTTCAGTGTAGGTTAAACCTTTTTTGTGGCCCATAATATATATATATATATATATATATATATATATATATATTTTTTAAAGAGTAATTAAAAATAGTTTTGTCTATGCTATTGAAATTGTGGGTTACATCTTTGTCACTTTTTCACCCAAGGAGTTTACATTCCTGATAATACAAGAGTGAGGAACTTACCAATTCATCTGCTATGTTCTTCTGTCCTCCGTTTTCAAGGGTAAGGTTTCTTTATAAACCATCTACTCACCCATATGTCTTTATTTTTGTGGAACACAAAAGGAGAGAGTCACATCGTCTCAGTCACCATTAGAAAAGAAACCGTGATAGTGAATTGTGACTGAGGCTGTCAGTCTCTTGATGTTCTGCCTTACATCTCCTTTTGTGCTCCAATAAAAATAACATGTTTGGTACAAAAGAACATGACCAGTTTTGTTCATGAGTAAATACTGCTTTTAATTTTTTAACTTGAGACTATTTATCCTGTAATTTTCTTGTATACCTCTGTGTGTATTTGAATGTAAATGCCTTCGTCTATTCGACATATTGACGGTTTGTATATAAAGATGTATGCTCTAAACGTGCAGGCTATCTGTAACTGTATTTTGTAAATATTAAAACAATGTTAACTGAATGTGATGTGTGATTATTATATAAACATGCTCATTTATATATTAGTATTAAGTATTTCAGATTTTTAAAAACGAAAATGTGTTAACTGCGTAAAACTTTAGCCCAACTGATATCAACATCGTTTCAGCATGAGGTAAGCAAACCATTTGCGTCTGTATCATCTGGGTGTAGCCTGAAAGGTTCAGCCTAAATAAATAAAGCCCATGCACAGCGGCCAGTATTTACAGCTTTGCATCGTCCACACATCGGCCGGATCAGAGGCTGACCTCTCGGCGACATTTTCCCGATTAGCAAACGCTCCCTGAGCTACGTCCCGGCGATGGAACTTTGTCCATCGGGACAACATCGGCCCGACGTACGTGTGCTATGTTTGAATAAATAGCCTAATTAGAATGCTTCATTAAGTAATAAATACTTCATTTAGCATAGCTTGTAAAAACTATACAATTGGTTTAACGGTTTTTGTGTTGATATAAATGCTTTAAAACAAACCTTTTTACAGGCGAATCACAACAGATGCAGGAATGCGGTGCAGAATCATGACGTCATATCACCAGACCAAAATAAAAGTCCCGTTCACATGCTGCCGTCTAAAAAAAAAAAAAAAAAAAAATACATATAAATTTACATAGTTCGTAAATGTTTACATTTAATATACAAAATGTATACAGTAGTGGCCAAAGGTGACATATCTCAGAGGGATATGTGTTTTTGATTACCATACAAGTTTGATTAAACCATCAAAAAAATGAGGAAATATTTTATATATATATATTTTTTTAAATATTTTAAATATTGAAGAAGAACAAAACCAAACTAAGTATACTAAGATATTTTTCTGACAAAATTATTTTTGGGGAAAAAGGCAAATAACATCTACAGATTTTATTTTACTAGAAAAACAAGCTGACAGGAAAAGTTATTTCGTTTAATATTTCGTTGGTTCTCTCTTGTTTTTGCATGTGTTCATAATTTCTTTGTTTGACAGCCTGGCCAAAAATGATGTCTGCATAATTTGGCATGTTCCATTGTGTTATCACAAATAAAACAACTGTCTCCAAGCACAAATACACAATACGCTTAAAATCTTTAACACTTTTTTTTTTCATATTTAGACAAAGAGTGAAGATGTCAATTTTTCTAGCCGAACATGACTTTTGGTCACTACTGCACTATTCTATGAGCCTTTATCACAATCAGCATGTCGTCTCATCCGGCTCCGTGAAGTAGCGTAAAGGAATTTCTGCCTGTATTATTGTCAATGGACGGGCGCCAGTTTTGAAAAGAAAATTAAATTAATTTAGTTGAACTTAAAAGATTAGTTCACTTTGAAATGAAAATTACCCCAAGCTTTACTCACCCTCAAGCCATCTTAGGTGTAGGGGAGCGCAAACTAACGCGGGGTTAGTTGTAACACACGTGGTTTAAATACTTCCACACACGCTTATGGCATGAAGAAACTTAGCGTATAGGTTGTTTGCAATCACGTGGTTCTGGTGACGTGCGAAATTAATGTGGAGGGCAAGCAGTGAAAATTAGAATGGAAGAGATGGGGAAAAGTCCGTACTGTGCTGGTTTAGAAAGGTATAAACAGAAAATCACAACATATTTTGGACGTGAAACTTATGTTATGAAGAGGAGCGATTTTTCTACTGAACTGAAAGACTTGACTGTCATCGAGGAGGTAGATATAGAGAATGTGAAGCTGCCTTTACGCCGTGTTCAGTTCTGGGTTTGTTTATATCGCGCTGCCTTTCTACTAGTGAAGTTAGGGCAGTATTTTTGATTTTCTGTCGTGATTGTGAAAAATGTCGCCATTGTAGGTCATTTATGCTGAATCGAGAATTGCAACCGGAGCTCACATCATCGTTCAGGGAAAAAAGTGGACGGTGTAATACAATTTTCGCCTTTTCTACGTGTAAAAACACTAAGGGAAACAGGTTGAGGAGGTGACGGGAAGACGCCGTACATCAAATATAATAATGTCACTGATTGAACCCACTCCCTATCACTCAATAAAATAATCACATAACTAAGTGTTTTTGAAAGTTTTGTATTTTGTTTGGTTTAATAATTAACATTACATTATTCTCACTCGGTTTGTGAATGAATAACTTGCATGCAGCCACTTCAAAACTGTTCACAAGCTTCTATGGGTTTGATTTTGGTTGTCATTTGTTGAAATAAATACAAATAAAATAAAATACAGTGTGTCGGTGTCTGTCATAGACTGTAAAAAGAGTGTCTGTCCGATTCTCCTCCGTGGCCATATGGGAAAGTGAATATTTACAAAGAAAACATTAAAACTACAGTTATATTTACACCCTTCCAACAAAGAAATGGATTGACTTCTGTCAGCTTGTTGAACACATTTTTTTTATTTGGACATTTTCTACCATATGATGGCTGAAGCAGCAGCACGTGACACTGTTTTCACGGTAACCAGATCAACATTGTGAACGGAATTAAACAAAACTGAAGTGAAAACACCACATGATCATGATAAAATATCTTCTCTTCCCTGCAAACGATACCATAAAGAATGTGAATATTTAACCAAGTCAAAAACTAGAAAGGTAAGCAGGTATCCATATTCATTTCAGTATCGGCAGACGCAAAACGCTATAAAAGGTGACAACTTGAGTTAAAAAACGATACAAGTTACGTAAATGATAAAAGCTCACTGTGCTTTCTCGGTTTGATAGATTTGAGCAACCATAAACGACGCAAAACATAGGAATTTTGAGTTTGTGATAGGATTCCTATATAGAGAAATCACTCCTTGCCCTCCAGCCGCATTTCGCGTGCAGCAATGACGTCATGTGCAAACAACCTATTTACTAGTTGCCATATCGACAATATATAGAGAAAAAAATGCGTCAAAAATCTTTGGAAGATATCACTGAACATTTATTTAACAATAGCAAAAGTAAATTTCTTACTTAAGCCAATTTTTCATCTATATTTTTTGTTTTTATTTAAAATTAGACAAATCTGATATTATTTTAATCTCCTATCTGTTGTTTAGCAGTTTGGGTAGTTCTTTAATGCTTCACTAACTATCAGAAGACACTAACCAGGTTTAAATTCCAGTTGCACAGATAGGGTTTGTTGTAACACTGCGTTACAATGTGACCCGCTATTAGAGCTATGCTATTCTATACAGTTACCAATACAGTTGGCATAATTAACTTTTATGAATATCTGTTGAGAAACCATGGAGAAAAAGGTGAAAAAAGACTGAGAGGAAGAACCTGAACATCCAGAAAATATTATTTCAAGAAACATTCAGCATTTGTACTGTCTCGTCTATTTATCTCGTTTTCTGTGAGAGCTGTGAGTGGAGGGAGAGGAGTGTTTTCTTCAGCTCTGTGTTTTTCTGAATGTCTGAATATCTTTCTTCATCTGTTTGGGTGTATTGTTTTGACCAGTGCTGTATAGCTGTGTTTTACAGAGTGTTCATTGTCAAACCTCAAAATTATTTAAATTTGAATTTATAAAAAAATGGTATTATTTTATATGAAAAAAAATAATTATTGTCTTTTATTGACAAAATATTTTAGTTTGTCACGTATATATATTTTTTTAATTAAATCAGATAACATTTTTAGCTGTCATATGGTCATGTTACAACGTGCCCCATCACATGTTACCTATGGGGCATGTTGTCACATTTCACTTCCCTTCTTTCGGGGTAAATAAAGAAAAAAGTATACACTGTATTAATGAAAAAAAGCCACATATTTGTACCAGACATGTGAGAAATTAATGTGGAACAAAAGAAATTCTCTGAACCCTAAGTAGATTTACACAAACTGAGAAAGTCATAAAGCATTAGACTGTGCCCCGCTCTCCCATATATGACTTTCTTCTTTCTGATGAACACAATCAGAGATATATTAATAAATATCCTGACGCATCCGAGCTTTATAATGGCATTGAGCGGGATCAACGAGTATGAGCTGAAGAAAGTGCTTCCATCCACATCCATCCATCATAAACATACTCCACATGGCTTAGTTAGACGGGTTAATAAAGGCCTTCTGACCTACACCTAGGATCTGCTCATGCATGAGGTTAAAGCGCGAGCAGACCATCTACTGGACAAGCCGGATTCCACCACAGCATTTTTATCTTTACACAATAATAATCTTTTACACTGTGATCCTTTTATTTTTAATATTTGTCATGTTTGTGTTCTGCTGCGCCTCCCTGTGTGTTGTGCACCCGCCTATAGGCGCATATTACTAACGCACCCTTTAAATAAAAAAAAAAATATTGCCGCATTGACTTTAGACCAGGTTTCAGTTGGTCAGTGGCACAGTCTACTTAATAAAGGTTTAATTTGATTGACAAACCTTGTTTACTGTATAATAATAAAATATTTGTTTGTGATACAACTTCAAAAATCAAACCCTGGTATAATTGGTTTCTGCACTCAAAAATGATAATTTTGTCTTTTAGACAGAATCTCTCATATTAGATGTGCTACACACTCTTTTATTGGCAGTTTTTTTCAGCACATCATTGGACAGCATGTATTTAAACATGTATTCATCTATAATCCATCTGGTATATTATTTTGCTTGTATATAGCCTATGAGCTTTTGTGATTTTAGCCTGTGACCAGGACTTTTATTTTGGAGTGGCGTTGTGACGTCATAAGACCGCGGCGCTCTGGGCGTCTGTTGTGAATCGGCTGAAGAAAGGTTTGTGTTTTGTAAGCATTTAAAGTTTTCAAATAGACATAGTCTGTTCATACCTTTTTATTACATTATTACATTACATATAATTTAATAGTATAATGTTTTATCCAACTTTTATGAGCGTTATTTCTGTGAGTAAAACACGTCCACACATGAGTAACTGAAAAGGTTTTTTCTTTTTTTTTCCCTTCTTCTTTTTTTTTTTTTTGTGCGTCTCATTTTGCGCCCTATATTGTGCATCAGTTTATCGTAAACATGAATTCGGTCTCTGGTAGTTGTTGTGATGAAGAAACGGAGCTTTTCGAAACGAGCTTTCCGAGTCAACTGAATCAAATGCATGTCAAAAATGATTCACTCAGTGTTTCGAATCTCTTGAAAAGAGTATCATCCCGCAATACCAGAGGCTGCACTTTCAGGAGCGCGTTTCTGGGACTCTAGTTTTTAGTTTGTACAAGCAGTTTTATAGCACTTACTGTTCAATTATGTATTAATTTTCAGTAACTCTTTACTGTTTAATTGTTAATTAAATTTCATTAAATTTTTTCCTAACCCTGAACTGTTACCACCCTCTAGATATATTTAACCTAAATTGTTTCAATATATGAACCCATATATTCTGATTCAGTTTTGATAAAAAGAAAGACCTTATTTCTCAACGCAGAAGGAAGCCATTTTCTGTTTCATTAGCCGTGACGGTTCTTGTCTGATGTGTGACCTTTTAACAAAGTGCAGTAAAGGGTAAAATTGTTAATAATATAATATGAAAACACATTCCAGTTGACAACATCAATCAGCCATAATGATTTACTGTGGATTTATTTTTGTTTCTCTTAATTGTTCTCATCTTAAACATGACAAATTGTCCAAACACACAGGAAAACTCCTGGTTCAGCTGAGATCTCGTGACAAGATGGCGTTTATTAAAGAGGAGAGTGAAGACATAAAGATTGAAGAAGTGTTCAGTGTGAAACATGAAGATACTGAGGAACAAACAGGTTAGTTTCATTTGATCCTTATTGAAATGTCGGCCTCTACAGAAATAAGTGATATTTTTGTGACATCATATGAATGTCCAAAACAGTCTTGTGTAAAATATGTAATTCTGAGTTGAAAACAAAGAAAACCATTCATGTAAAACTGTAAAATTAAACAATTAAATGTGAGTAAACATCTGTTGATCTACATTATTTTCTTCTTTTTTTATTTTCTGGTCGATTAGTGATCTTTTAGGTTCATTACAAAACTGTGGCGGGACAGATTAAACCATGGCAGATCATCTTTGTAATTAAATCAGAAATGGACGTTTGATATAGAGTGCAATAAAGCAGGATAATTAATAATTTTAAAAGGGCTGTTATTCACCTCCTGTTTGTGCTTTAAATCTTCGACATAGACAGCGTTTTAATCTTTAGTTTGCATAACTTACAGTCGACTCGTGTGAAATATCCACTCATGTACTTCCTTTACATAATCATCAGACGATCTCTTGTTGTACGGACTGTAAAGTCGCAAGATGCGTGATATAATAATAGATGGCGGTAATGAACAAATTTAGTTTGTGAACTAGTAAGAAGACGCTGTGCTGCTTCACTGCATTACATTACACTGCATTGTTACAGTGCCCCTATTACGGATTTTTGAAAATGACTTTCATGCAGTGTGTAATGTAGCTGTATGTGAATGTAAACAGTCTGCAAAGTTGTAAAGCTGAAAGTGCATCATAAAAAAAGTTATTGTCTCTCAAAAGAAAGAGTCGACTCTTAAGAGCCTCTTAAACGAGTCGTTTGTAATTCAAATCCCATTCCCTACGTTCTGCGTGGACATCCCTCGAAAACACTGTATCTGGTTCGTATTGTGTACTTGTCGAGAAGATGCTGTTTTGTGCTCTGCAGAAGCAAATTCTCTTTGTAAACACTTCCAAAGGATGAGGATGTGAAGAGTCAGTGGTTAAAATTACCACAGCAATACAACAGCAGTATAACCTTTTCACGATTGCTTCTCAGATCTCCATGAGGTCTAAATGGGATTTACAAAACGCTTATTCATTAAAGATGGGTCAGTACCCACTGTATTTGGACTGATTTGCTCCTCAGAATCACAACATGTAAGTGTGATTAATTATTGATATGTATATTTTCTACTGGGTGTTCAAAATACATAGTTTTGTGTTTTGTATTGTGTATGTCTCCAGCTAACACTTCTGTTCCAGTGAAACACTTCTGCTAATCAGCTGTTGGCCACTATTACCTAAAACTGTGTCCATTAATGCAGATCGTCTGTCGTTCTTACAACTCCGAGTAATGATAAAGTATGGAGCAAGATTTGTTTTACAAACTTTAATGTTACATCAGTCGTTTACGTTAGTGCTCGGCTAACATATGCGCTGTTATTGATACTGTTAATGATACAGTTCTCACATGTGCACCGCAATAAATTAGAAATATACACATCGGTTTGTTGAGGAACATACACTTGTTAATGCTGATGTAGAGGAATTACAGTTGCAACATCTCATAATATACGATAACGTGAGTAGCGTATCACTGAGAAACGTCCTGCTCAAGTTGTTCTTGAGATGAAGGTTTGGGTTGAATAACTAGTTCTTCCAATATTTCATCATCGGACTCGCGCTCTGATTGATATGGTAAAATCGACGCCAATAAATCGAATCGTTACTGTCTGTACAGTGTGTACAATCGCTGAGCTTTAGGAAGCTCCGGAGCTGAATCAGTTATGGTAATGGCCGTTTGTTTCCGCACGCGGTGTAAGCGGTAGACCGATCGCAACAGACTGGGCCATCTGGCCAATCAGAGCAGAGTATGCTTGTGGAAAGGAGGGATTTAAAGAGATTGACCTTTGATGCATGTAAACATGTTATAGGAGAGCTCCAAAACAAAATTAAGAACCTTTACAATAGCATAATAGGGGCACTTTTAAGAGGGCAAGCTTTACCATTAAACTGAACTGTGTGTATGCATTTTAGACACTTACATTGTTCTTGCTCCGTCCATGCAATAACTCTGTCCATGTATGAGCTGAGTTTTCTATTTTATTCAACTGCTCAGTGCTCTTGTAATATCAATGGTATGACCCATTTCAGGAGCTGCCAAAATTACAATTTAAAACAAGAATATGAGCATAGCTCACTTATATTCACTAAAATATTGAAACGTTGTAGTGATACTGATTCAAAACGCGAGCACCAGGGATTGAATGTCAAAGCGAATGTCAAAGCATCTTTTAAGGTATAGATAATTTCTCTGCCAGAATTGATGTGAGATTAATATGAGGTTAATTTGAATAATTAATCTGCACATCAAGTAATTAATTTGATTAAAAATTGTATAACCTCTTTCAGTAGCTGAGTGCATATAGGATGTAGTATACTGTATTGGTGGGTGTTGATGTTTTAATGCTTTTATGTTGGTTTTGATGTTTGTTGTTTTGTGCCATTAAACTAGGGTTAACTTGTTTTTGTTTTGCTTTAGACCTGATGCAGCTGAAAGAGGAGAGTCAAGAACTGAAGGAATTTGAAATGGAAAATCATTATGAGAAAGATCATGATTTCAGAACTTTTAGTTGCTCAATGACAAAAAAGGTTTCCTCACAAAAAAGAGTTCTGAAGACAGAAACTAGTAGTGATTTCACCTGCCAACAGTGTGGAAAATGTTTCGGTCGAAAACAAAACCTTACAATCCACATGAGAATTCACAATGGAGAGAAGCCTTTCACCTGCCAGCAGTGTGGAAAAAGTTTCACTCAAAAATCAAGCCTTAATGTCCACATGAAAATTCACTCTGGAGAGAGTCCTTACACCTGCCAAGAGTGTGGAAAGAGTTTCACTCAAAAAGGAAACTTTAATGTCCACCTGAGAATTCACACTGGAGAGAAATCTTTCACCTGCAACCTGTGTGGGAAGAGCTTCTCACTAAAAGGAAATCTACAGATTCACATGAGAATTCACACCGGAGAGAAGCCGTTCACATGTGATCAGTGTGGAAAGAGTTTTTCAAACAAAGGACAGATTAAAGTCCACATGAGAATTCACACAGGAGAGAAGCCGTTCGCATGTGATCAGTGTGGAAGGTGTTTCAGATGTAAATTAACTCTTAAAACCCACATGAGCACTCACTCAAGAGAGAAATGTTTTATATGTCATCAATGTGGAAGGAGCTACACATGCAGTAAACGTCTTAAGAATCATGTAATAACTCACATTGGAGATACGCCTTTCATGTGCCTTCACTGTGGAATGACATGCTTAAGCAATGCAAGCCTTGAGATTCACATAAGAAGCCACAATGGAGAGAAGCCTTTCATGTGTCTTCAGTGTGACATGAGTTTTACAAATGAAAGAGACATGAAACATCATGTGAAAACTCATTCTGGAAAGAAGCTTTAATGTTCTCAAAAAAATGATTTTGCCATCACACTTGCAGATACACCTAAGACCCTGTTTCCACCTGGTATTAAGATGTGTTTTGGTCAAGCGGCAACCTCCCTCCGTTTCTCTTGAAGCCAATACGGAAGTGACTTAAACTGCAATTCATCAACTGGCCGCTAGGGACAGGCTCCAAAAGAGAGCAGAATCTCATTGAGCCCCATGTTAAAATGCCCAACTTTGCAGCAGAAACAAACATGTTTACAGGCTGGTACAAATTGTGGTTTTGGTCTATATAGCTAATTTTGCCCTTCATTACAACTGTGAATTTTTTTTATATCTCATCCGTTTAAATTATATTAAGCTTTAAAGTTCTGCATGTCTCACCACCGCCACCACTAGCCGTTTGTCTGCTGCCGTCACGTCACCTCAGGTCCGCTCACGTCCCACCTCTTTGCCCATTTTCTGTTATCTAGGAGTGACGTGCGGTGAAGCACTGCCAAGATAGCAATGGCCAGCTTTAGGTTTCAAAAATGCTCTTCAGAAACCTACAGGTAACGTCACGGACACTACGTCCATATTTTTTCCACAGTCTATGGTTTTGGTCGATCGGACCACAAGTAGAGGAGGGAAACATACCCGTTTACACCTGGTATTTTAATCCATCTCTTTTGTCCACTTTGAACCACTTCTGTCCTGATTTCTTCTAGGGGAGGGTCTATGGGTGGGTAAATGTATGGTTTTTATCAGATCTTTTGATCTAATGGACAAAATAAGCTCGTGCAATTTACATATAAACATACGGAGAGCATCAGCTTTCGTTTCTGCTCTGACAGCTGCAAGATCACATTGAACATGGTGAGTGTGTGTTAGAAATCAGGAATGGTGAGATTACATTTTTTTGGTCTCCGAACCAAACTTGGTTCTTCAGCCGACAAAGTTTAAATCCCATCTGGCTACCAAGCTTTCCATAATATTTACACATTAAGTCAGTAGGCGGAGAGTAGGCAGTCTTTTGTGGCTGTTCGACAACATGAGGGTTTCCACTACGAAAGCAATTTGGTCAAATGCGTTTTCGACGACCTCTGGAAGTGGTCGAAAGTGGAAGCTCAAAACAGTTTTCACCCCGTTTACACCTGTTTATAGCGTTGTCCACTTGTGATCCGATCGACCAAAATGCATCTTAATACCAGGTGGAAACTGGGCCTAAAATTAATGCAGATGTGAGACCCTGTTTTTGTGTGTAAAGTGTTTTAAATGGCTCTGCAATTTTTAATGCCACCAGCAAATATCTGTTAAAATAATTTTGATTTCATTTATTTGATTCAGTTCAATACCTCACAATCAAAATGTTAGATAAACTTCTGTCTTGGTGTGAAATGCAACCATGTAAATGAAAAACTATAAATAAAAGGACAAACTGAATAAAATAATGAATATTGAAATGAATTATTGATTCATCTTTAGTGAGAGAACGCAAAGGTAAACATGGTTTAGACTTGAATATGCCTACGTTTGGGAGTGTTTCAGTACACGTTCTGGTCTGATGTAGGGCATGTCTGTGAAACACATGTGCCGGACTTGCATGAAGGGAAGTTTTGATTTGTCTACATGTTAAGGCCCTTTCACAATGAGCGCAATGCGAAAAAGCAAGGCGAATCGCCAACGAATGGACCTTTCATACCGAACGGGAAAAGACTGATCACCTTCTGCTAATTCACACCTGGACACTAGGTGGCGCCGTCCAACAATGCATTTTCCTCCTGTATGTATCTTGTGAATAGTTTCAACATCGTCAGCTGCATAATATACAGCATTAAATTAAGATAAATAAAATTTGGTACCACATCAGAAACACAATCTATACTGCTTTCAAGAATACATCTTAAAATATAATTAGAGGGACAATTAGCATCAAGCTTTGTGTGATTATTAATGTCTTTGCTCAAAATCCACTTTAAATCATCAAGTGCTTGTAATAACTTCAGATTGTGATCTAAAAAAGGAAGTTATTCAACCATCTACCTCTCCCTTGGCTTCTCCTGTAGTTGTTGTCCTGAAAAAGGATGGAGGGTCCAGATTCTGCGTCGATTACAGAGGTCTAAACTCTAAAACTCACCTAGATGTCTATCTAATGCCCCATATTCAAGATATCCTGGAGTCATTGCATGGATCTACAATCTTCAGCACTCTCGACCTTGAAAGTGGTTACTTGCAGCTAGAGATGGAAAAAGACAGCATTCATAAGACAGTGTTTGTAAAGTCAAAAGGGTTATATGAATTCTTGTGTCTTCCTTTTGGGCTGAAAAATGCCGCAGCATCATTTCAGAGGCTAATGAAACATGCTATGAGAAGTTAAAGGAAAATGTTGCATTGTGTACATTGACGATATTGTTGTGTATTCGAAATCCATCTTTGAACATCTACAACATCTTCATCAAGTTCTCGCATGTTTCCATAAGGCTGGTCTCACTCTTAACCTAAAGAAATGCAACCTCCTTTAAAAATCAAGTCCTCAGGCACATAGTTTCAGAAAAAGGAGTGACTACAGACCCAACTAAGGTTGCTGCAGTAAAGTCATTTCCAGTACCTCAAACTGTGAAAGAGGCGCAAAGATTTTTGAAATTTGCAGGCTGGCATCACCGGTTTATACTCCAGTTTTCAGAGAAAGCTGCTCCCTTGCACTCCCTAAAACAAAAGAACGTCACTTGGTCTTGGACTGACCAGTACCAACAGGCATTTGGCACCCGTACTTGTAACCCCTGACTTTACTAAACCTTTTCGTGTACAGACTGATGCCAGCGACATTGCTCTAGAGCAGGGGTTTCCAATCCTGGAGGGCCACTGTCCTGCAGAGTTTAGCTCCAACCCTAATTAAACACATCTGAACCAGCTAAACAAGGTCTTACTATAGGCTAGAAACTTCCAAGCAGGTGTGTTGAGGCAAGTTGGAGCTAAACTCTGCAGGACAGTGGCCCTCCAGGACCGAGTTTGGACACCCCTGGTCTAGAGTCTGAAGGTGAGGGCATGTCATTGTTTATGCCTCTCGCTTACTTCGAGGGGCCGAGAAAGCATACTCAGTCTCAGAAAAAGAATGTCTAGCTGTGGTATGGGCGGTGAAAAAGTGGAGACCATACTTGGAAGGAAGTCCATTTGAAATAGTTACGCATCATGCTGCTTTGTTATGAAAGCACTGGGTTTGCTACCGCTGAGGTTGCTTTAGGAAGGAAACTGAAAGGGCCGTTGGAAAGGGCTTTACAACCTCCTCCTGACACTAGCACTGTTCAGCCCTCCATGGAACGTCAGCAAGACCTCATCAAAATGGTAAAGGAAATTTTGCACAAGCCCAAGCCAAACAGAAGAAATATTACGACCTGCAACACCAGCAGACACAGTTCCAGGTCGGAGATGTTGTTTGGTCCAAGTTAGAGGCACTTAACATGCAAATGGTATGCATGCATTCTTACAGAAATACACCTAAAGACAGCTACAGTTAGGGCAAAAAGCTAGCATTTTTATCAAAAGTGAAACAACTGTCCTACTTTACAAGCTGAAAAACTGCCAGCTGGGTGCCTGAGCTTGGAGTGTATGAAATTGATAAAAATAGTTTCGATAAGATAATCTGTAAAAATCTTGACAAGCTCAAAGATTATATTTCACTTTCTTTTTACCACAGAGGGACAAAGTTACTTCTCCCTCCTAAGCATATGCCATTATGGAGCTTGTGAAAGAATTAGTTCGGAAAGCTATGCTGCCACTCAGTAATGATCTGATGGACTCAATCATGGCTAGACTGGAGTTGATTGGAGTAAACAGTATAGATGACCTTAGCTTTGTCAAGACTGAGGACGTCGTTGGAATTGTGCCACTCATTCAGTGTAGAAGACTATTTGAAGCTTTCAGTGAAGTTTTTAGATAACCCTAATCTAGTATGGAGAACATGAAGTGTCTCAAGAATAGTAATAAAGCATTTCATTAATTAACTAATTGTACAATAAAATTGTACAAGAGTGTCATTTTTAGATTTATCCACTCTGGCACCCGGTTTCAAAAAATAGCGGTTTCAGGCTCCCAAAACGCTGGATCCATCTGGACGAAATGCCGATACGATACAATATTTTTGCGTATAGAGCTAAATGTGTCTCCGTGTGGACGGGCTCTAAATTGCAAAGTAATTCATTATTTTATATTTTAACGGGCAATAAAAGGAGTAATTATAAATGAAATATTAATCCATACATAAATGTTAAAATATAATGTTAAAAAACAACATAAAACACTCAAGTACATCATTTAAAAATACATTAACAAATTCATATATAAATAATGGAACTTCAAATTGCATTTGAAACTGCAATTTAAAAAGAGGATTAAGTAATTGGATTCACAAATAGAATTACAAATATAGGTTTTAATCAAACAGTGTAAAACAATGCAAATTAGCCATTGTGGGATGGATGTAACAAGCTCTCTGATTGGCTAGATAAGTCACAGAGCTGTTGAACACTGGCGGCAAAAAAGACCCAGTTTATCTGAAAGAAGACTCTGCAGATGTTTTCAACACACACAAGGTATGACATACTATATTGCAACAATTTAACCTTTTAGTTCAAAATAATGTTTAAAGTCTAGCTGAGCATTCAGGTTGTCTTAAAGGGATAGTTCATCCAAAAATGTAAATTGTCATCATTTACTCACCTAATTCCAAGCCCATTAAAACTTGTTCATCTTTGGAACAAAGGTTTTTTAAATTTTTGTCAAATTTTCTTCATATTTTGTCTGTCCATTGAAAGTCTAGGAGGGAATGTATATTTTCAAGCTTAAAAAAAATACTTTAATTTTGGTTTTTCACACATAAATATTGATCAATGCACATACATAAAGCATATCATATCGAAAATATGGATTGCTTAGATGTTCAATGGATGGACAAAAAAATGTAAAGAGAATGTTAAAAAAATATTATTTTATATATATATATATATATCCTGAAGGTGAATGAAAGTCTTGTGGGTTTGGAATGACATGATGGCGAGTTGTTTTGTAGATATGTAAAGACATGCATTAACAGGTTATTTCAATCCATTTAGAGAGAGGATCTTGACCAGGCGCAAAAGGCAGCAGTTGCCATCATTGCTGTCGAGGAAGACGACAACCCACAGGATATACTGATTGTCCTTGAAGATGAGGTGGTAATGTCTGTCAAGTCCTGGGTTAGTGCACTGATGCTGCTTTTTGGGCTACTGTATGCACTTCACATTAGCTACCCGAAGAAGCTGACTTTTTTTTTCTTTTCTTTTTTTTTGAGTTCACACAGAAAGTGCTGCTAAATCTTGAAGATGGGAAGGCCAGGACAAAGTTGCTTGCACATTGTTTCTGATACCATTAGGCAATTGAGTTTGCTGTTTTTAGAATTTGTTTTAAAAGTTCCCCATTTGTGCTGTCTGTTAAAGTTTTAAAGGAATAGTTGACATATTTCATGGGAAATGTGTGTCTGATGAAATTGTTTTAATGTTATTTGGACTGCGCAGCACACTGACTTTGTTTTAACCTTTCTTGGATTGTGGCGTCTGTAAAAGTCTTAAAAGTTGATATTTCATGGGAAAAGTGTATGCCTTAATGTTTTAATGTTATTTGGACGGCACTTGAAGGGATTGTTCACCCAAAAATTATCCCATGATTTACTCACCCTCAAGCCATACTAGGTGTATATGACTATCTTCTTTCAGACGAACACAGTCGGATATTTAAAATTATCCTGGCTCTCCAAAGGTTTATAATGGTAGTGAATGGGGTGCGGGTTTTGAAGCCAAAAATAAATGCATCCATCCATCATAAAAGTAATCCATACGGCTCCAGGGGGTTAATAAAGGCCTTCTGAAGCGAGGCGATGTGTTTTTGTAAGAAAAATATGCATATATAAAATTTTATAATCTAAAATAACTAGCTTCCGCCAGACGACTGTACACATACTGCGCAAGTCGACTTGTGCCAATTAAGTAACCCCTCATGAGATGTCTGACGCAGGATGTAGGCTTAGACGTAAGCTTAGATGCCTCTCATGGTTCAATCAAATAGCGCTGTGCAACAAACTCAAGCTCCTCTTCTTTTATATCGAAATCCTCCGACATTTCTTCTAATTCTGTGTTTTGTTTTGCTCCATCCTCTGTGCTTCCATGTTCATCACTGCGTCATGTGTCAGGTCAGAGTTCACTCTTCCACCGCAAAAAGATGCGTACGACTGTCTGTCGGAAACTAGTTATTTTACTTTATAAAGTTTTAAATATGGATATTTTTCTTACAAAAAACAATCGCTTTGTTTTAGAAGGCCTTTATTAACCCCCTGGATGGATTATTTTTTATGATGGATGGATGCATTTATTTTGGGCTTCAAAACACCCCCCCCATTTACTACCATTATAAACCTTTGGAGAGCCAGGATATTTTTAAAAATATCTCCAATTGTGTTTGTCTGAAAGAAGATAGTCATATACACTTAGGATAGCTTGAGGGTGAGTAAATCATGGGATAATTTTCATTTTTGAGT
Organism: Mylopharyngodon piceus; assembly: GCA_039654765.1. Lineage (NCBI taxonomy): Eukaryota > Metazoa > Chordata > Actinopteri > Cypriniformes > Xenocyprididae > Mylopharyngodon > Mylopharyngodon piceus. The sequence goes on along the minus strand of CM077441.1, from coordinate 35,433,286 downwards.
AAACTGTCCCTTTAAGGAATAAGGACTAGATCACATATTTCATGGGGAAAGTGCAAGTCTGATAGTAGTTTTAATGTGATGCATTTGGACTGAACAGCACACTTCTGTTTTATTCCAGAGAACCTTTTGTGAAATAAATGATTTTTTTTTTTTAAATAAATACTGTTAGAGTTTAATCAACTTAAATCATTTACGGCAATCCTCAAACCATAGTTATGTAGACTTGATTAGATTTATTAAATTAACTCGGACCAGTTAGTTTGAATGAATGGAATGAACAGAATCTTCAAGTTACCTAAACTCTAAATGACTGACTAAACCAACACTAAATTATGAGTGAATATGACTCAATATACTAGTTCAAAATACCCATATGTATTTGTTTTTAAACTTAAATGGTTTAAAGCAATCAGTTTCCTCAAATGGTTTGAGTTGAATTAACTTACTGGGTTTTACAGTGTAGGATCTGAATTGGCTAGAATTGAATAGGGTTGATTATAACTGTTGATCACATCAGAAATCAAGTGTGTTATGGTTGTGCTAAACGCCACAAGTAATTTTTTTGTAGAGCTATACCATCCAGTGTAAAAGTGGCATAAAAGGCAGAGTGAAAAGGCATTTGTCGTAGAGAGGATGGAGACAATGACATCATTTAATTACGGGGATAACAGCGCATATTTTCACACAGTCTCTTCTGGATCACATTATTAGTGTCATTTAAATTAACTTAAATCATTTTATCGGTATTTACCTGAGCTCTGTGTTTAAATGTGAAACTCACATCACACTGAAGACATGTGAAAGGCTTCTCTCCAGTGTGACTGTCTAGTCTTAAGGTTTCCTTTAATCTCTCCAGTGTTACTTCTTATGTGAATATCAAGGCTTGCATTGCTTAAGCATGTCATTCCACAGTGAAGGCACATGTGAGGCTTCTCTCCGGTGTGAGTTAGTACATATTTCTTTAGGTGTTTACGGTCTGTGAAGCTATTTCCACACTGATGACATATAAAACGGTTCTGTCTTGAGTGAGTACTCATGTGTGTTTTAGGAGTTATTTTACATCTGAAACTCTTTCCACACTGATCACGTGAACGTCTTTCTCTCCAGTGTGAGTTCTCATGTGAATCTGTAGATTTTGTTTTTGTGTGAAGCTCTTCCCACACAGACTGCAGGTAAAAGGCTTCTCTCCAGTGTGAATTCTCATGTGGACTTCAAGGTTTCGTTTTTGACTGAAATTCTTTCCACACTGTTGGCAAGTGAATGGGTTTTCTCCAGTGTGAACTCTCATGTGGACATTAAGGTTTGATTTTTGAGTGAAACTGATTCCACACTGTTGGCAGGTAAAAGGCTTCTCTCCAGTGTGAACTCTCATGTGGACTTCAAGGTTTAGTTTTTGGTTGAAAATCTTTCCACACTGTTGGCAGGTGAATACGTTTTCTCCAGTGTGAATTCTCATGTGGACTTCAAGGTTTCGTTTTCGACTGAAAATCTTTCCACACTGTTGGCAGGTGAATGGGTTTTCTCCAGTGTGAACTCTCATGTGGACATTAAGGCTTGATTTATGAGTGAAACTGTTTCCACACTGTTGGCAGGTGAAAGGCTTCTCTCCAGTGTGAACTCTCATGTGGACTTCAAGGTTTCGTTTTTGACTGAAAATCTTTCCACACTGTTGGCATGTGAATGGGTTTTCTCCAGTGTGAACTCTCATGTGGATGTTAAGGTTTGATTTTTGAGTGAAACTCTTTCCACACTGTTGGCAGGTGTAAGGCTTCTCTCCAGTGTGAACTCTCATATGGACATCAAGGTTTTGTTTTAGTCTGAAAATCTTTCCACACTGTTGGCATGTGAATGGGTTTTCTCCAGTGTGAATTCTCATGTGGACATTAAGGTTTGCTTTTCGGGTGAAACATTTTCCACACTGTTGGCAGGTAAAGTCACTTCCAGTTTCTGTATTCAGAGCTCTTTTTCGTGAGGAAAACTTTTTTTTTATTGAGCAATTAAAAGATTTTTTTCCAGTTCTGAAATCATGATCTTTCCTATAATGACTTTTCACTTCAAATTCATCCAGTTCTTGACGGTCCTCTTTCAGCTGCATTAGGTCTAAAGCAAAACAAAAACAAATACAAGTTAACCCTAGTTTAATGGCACAAAGCAACACATCTAAACCAACAAAGGCCTTGTTTACACCTCGTATTAAGATGCATTTTTAGTCGATCGGATAAAAAGTAAATGAGGGAGACATTCAGGTTTACACAGACAGACAGTAGCCTAATTATAACCCCCTTTTGTGGTCTTTCCAATATTATGAAAAAAAAATCATTGTAATTTAAAGATAGATTATGAAGGAAATGGTAAGATATGGACTTTATTTTTTAGATAAGATATGGGTTTTATTTTTTAAAATGTTTTGTCAGTGACGTGCTGAGTCAAAAAATAAGTGAATCTTTCTGTTTCTATTAAAAATATATAAACATCCTAAAATATATGTTTACCTTGTAGGCAAAATTGCATAAATTTGATTGGTTTAAAACAATTAAAACGTTCTGGTTACTAACGAAATGTTGGTTCCCTGAGATAACAGGAACAAGCATTATGTCAGCTACTGATTCTTATGGGGAAAACTCATTGGTTTACATCTGTGCACCTACACAGACAAATGGCATTTCAGCCTGCCAAAACAGGCAGGGCCGACTGCCTATTCAAGCCACGCTGATTTCCATTTTTGGCAGAATTTTTTGACTGAGGAGCAGGAGCGTTGACTTGTGTGCAAGCATAGTAGCACAGCAAGCAAACCAAGGTTACGTTAGTAAGCGAAAAGTTCTCTTTCAATACGGTTCATTTGCATTGTGTCAGTTACTGACACAGTCCCCTACAGGGCACTGTAAGTCCAAGGACTTGTAAGCCAGCTCTATTGTGTCCACAGTTCAAATGAGAGAGTTCCTGCTTTGTAACTGGCAGCTCCTTTGAATGGCCTCCGAAGCACACAAATAGCTGCTCTGACTGCCAGAACTGACTTGAGCACTCAATGTACACCCTAAGGGCCCAGACCACAATCGAAGGGAGAATAGTGAGCCTTATGACTTGTGCTCTGAAGGCCGTGGAAAGCACCTTAGGCCCAAAAACCTGCTTTGATGGTCTAAGGAAGACTTTACTGTCATAAGGCCCAAACTTGAGGCAAGATGCGTCCACTGAAAGAGCCTACAAATCACCAACGTGCTTGTCCAATGCCAAAGCTGACAGAAGGGCAGAATTTAGTGAAAGAGGCCATAGGTTGGTCGTCGTGAGCGGCCCGAATGGAGGGCCTCTGTGTTCCCTCAGAACTGTGGACAGATCCCAGGATGGAACCATGTGGGGGCAAAGCAGATTCAGCTTCCTGGCCCTTCTGAGAAACTTGACGACCAAGTCGTTTTTCCCAATTGATTTAGCCAGCTATAGGAGTGTGGTATGATGCAATAGCTGACAGGTATACTTTGAGCATGAACGGGGTATGTCCACCGTCCAGCAGCTCGTGTAGGAACGAGAGTATTAAGACGATCTCTTAAGACAGAGGGTCTATATCCCATGCTGAACATTAGCTGAAAAAATAGACAATTTTCAAGCGTATAGGTGCCTAGTAGAGTGCACCCTTGCCTCAGAGATTGTGTTCATGATCTACCAAGAAAGACATGAAGGCTCCTGACAGCTCCACCTCTGCGTGCCGGAAGAAGCTCCAGATTATGTGAACCGTCTGGGGGATGAAGTCTACGGTCTGTTCCGGAACAGCATATCTGCTCTGGTGATCATGGAACCTGGCATGTGCCGCTCTCACTGAGCGAAGATTGTGCTGTGCCCGCAGAAGGATGCCGCACCCCAGCTTGTTTAACAGATGAGACCTAAGTACCGCCTGGTGATTTAGGCTACCACTGTCATGCTGTCCGATCACACAATTAATCACATTTGGAACATTTTATCATCAGTTCCGTCCAGAAGCGAATGGCTGGCTTGCTGTCGCATAGGGCAACCCAACTCGTCTTGGAAGCGTCCGTCACGACAACTAACTCATCGTTTCCATTCACCCTGTCCTCTTGATCCTACCCCCATTCATCTCCTTCAAGCCATTTCTTCCTCAGGTTTTCCCACACTCACTCATATCATCAACACATCTCTTCACACTGGTACCTTTCCTACAGTAATGAAGCAGGAACGGGTAACCCCACTGCTTAAGAAAACCACTCTAAATCCAGCACGTCTAGAAAATTACAGACCAGTTTCCCTTCTTCCATTCATTGCTAAAACACTTTACAAGTGAACACTGAACAAGTCATTTTCAACCAAGTCTCTATCTTTCTTACTCAGAACAACCTCCTGGACAACAACCAGTTTGGTTTCAAAAGCAGACACTCAACTAAGACTGCCCTGCTCTTGGTCATTGAAGCTCTGAGACTGGCAAGAGCAGCTTCCAAATCCTCAGTACTCATCTTGCTGGATCTGTATGGTGCTTTTGACACAGTTAACCACAAGATCCTCCTTTCAACCGTCAAGATGAAAGGCATGTCAGAAACCGCACTCCAATGGTTCAAGTATTAGCTGCTCGTGTCTCGGCCTGCCTGACAGACATTTCTTGCTGGATGAAGGACTACCACCTTCAACTAAATCTTGCGAAGACAGAGCTGCTCATGGTTCCGGCCAACCAACAACTTCTCTATTCAGCTTGGTTTATCAACTATAACTCCATCCAGGACAGCCAGGAATCTGGAGTTTTGATTGATGATCGGTTGAACTTCACAGACCACATTGCTACAACTTCCAGGTCCTGCAGATTTGCCTTCTACAACATTAGGAGGATCAGGCCTTTCCTATCGGTCCATGCTACACAACTTGTCCAAGCTTTTATCCAGACTATACTATTGTAATGCTCTCTTAGCAGACCTTCCAGCATGCACTATCAAACCTCTGCAACTGATCCAGAACGCTGCAGCAAGAGTTGTCTTGTATGGAGAGTGCACATCACACCTCTCCTAATAAAACTGCACTGGTTGCCAATTGCTGTTTGCATAAAATTCAAGGCACTGATGTTTGCCTACAGAACAACCACTGGCTCGGCATCCTTATACCTAAACTCATTACTTCAGACCTATGTGCCATTCAGAAGCTTGCGTTCTGCAAGTGAACACCACCTTGAAGTGCCTAACTAAAACCGAGCTGCTAAGTCTTTAGCCATTTTCAAGAAACTGCTGGAGACTTTTTCGGCAACACTTGACCCATTAATACTTACACTTACTATTCTATATCTTTAAAAAAAAATCAAAAAACCTTGCTATGTGTTCTGTGCTGGACTGACCGGGACTGGTCACAGCACTTTCATATTGTTGCCCTATTGTTAGTTTTATTACTTCTATTGCTTTCCTCATTTGCAAGTCGTTTTGGATAAAAAACGAGATTAGTTAGCTGTGGGATAGTGAGCTTTTGCTTAGGTTGATCCTGAACCCTAGGCTGAGGAGCTGAGATCTGTGCGTGTATATTTCCTCCTTCGATTGGGGTAAAAGCAACCAATCATCGAGGTAGTTCAGGATGCGTACTCCCATCTGTCTCAGTGTGGAGATGGACACATCCACGCATTTGTGCGCAGAGCTAGGAACAGTCCGAATGGAAGGACTGTATATTGGTAAACCACCCCTTCAAATGCAAATCTCAAGAACGGACTGTGATGAAGGGGCCATCTGGATATGAGAGAACTCTGTACTGATTAATATATGAATCAAAAAAGATGAGGATAAACACTTTTCATGCAGTGTGTAATAAAACTGTTTGTGAATGTAAAAGGTTTGCAAAGTTTCAGAGATCAAAGTGCACATAAACTGTCCACAAGGCAGTCCAATTAGGACACTCGTATGACATTCTTTAAAAATATCATTTATTTCTGCAGAGGCCGACATTTTAATGAGGATCAAATGAAAATAACCTGTTTGTTCTTCAGTATCTTCATGTTTCACACTGGATGCTTCTTCAATCTTTATGTCTTCACTCTCCTCTTTAATAAACGCCATCTTTATAATAGTGTGTCATGTGGATCTCAGCTTCTCCAGGAGTTTTCCTGTGTGTTTGGACAATATGTCATGTTTAAGATGAGAATAATTAACAGAAACAAAAATAAATCCAAAGTAAATCTCTGGGTGTGTCTCAAACAGCTCACTAGTTCAGTAGTCAGCGCACTGGTAAGGGAGTCAGTCAGAGTGAGAGGCTTTCTCCCCCTGGCATGTTCCTTGTTGCATTCGCACGGGGAATAGGAGCTGTGAAGCGATCGACAGCGGCATCTTTAAGCGCGGCATTTACAAATGCTAAAAACCAGTGGATGGAAGACGCAGTGATCGGAGCTGTGTTTGTTGTGTGTCATGGGTTTTGTGATAATGGAGATGGAATGTAAATTTACGCGAAAAGTGGGGCTAAGAAACGAAATCTCCTTTGACAACTTTCAGTATTACATTTCATCGAGGCTGAGAAAAGAACACAACCCAGCAGACAACAGGTAAATGCCGTTATCACTGTTCTCCATGTTCGTGAAGTAAATATGTTTTCACGGCTTTTTAAAAATGTCTGTATACTGACACTTCATATGATTTATAAACTACATTAAATAGATTTCATGAAAACACTGCATTTGGTTTGTAAAAGCGTGTTTGTGTTCCCACTACATTTAGCAGATATAAGTCACAATAGTATAATCCTGCAATATCAGAGGCTGCAGTTTCAGTTTTATCTTCCCACCTTAAGCCCAAAGTATACTTTGTTTTTACGCGTACACTATGCGTACAGTCAAACGTGTTGCCTTTCAAAGTACATGCACTCTAGAAAGATTCATCTTTGTCCAGTTTCTATGCTATTTTTCTCCAGAAGTTGTAAGAGATAAAAATGTCTTTGTATTCTTTTAAACTAAAGTTGCGGTTCTCGTAACCCCCTTAACACAAGTCCTTGTCAATGAGGGCATTTGGTGTTGTTGCATTCTTCAGTATTTTGTTGTTCCGTCTCTTTAATTTTGTTTTCTACTGTGAAACAATTGCCCGGGCCAGTGCTGCCACCTTGTGGAACAACTGATTAGTGCAAAACAAATTCAATGTGCATGTGCAACCTGCGCGTAAAAAAGTAAACGCGGTTAATGTTCCTCAGGCATCCGTGCACACTGTCCATGTGCAGCCCAGTTTTTCTGTCCACACGGACAGTGCGCGTACAAAAGCACATGCATGTGTGAAAGAATTGAGAGCTTGAAAAAGTCCACTAGATACTGCACAAATGCTGAGTACACATGCAGAGCACACATGCTAAGTTGGTCGGTTGCACACAAGATTTAAAAAAAAAAAAAAAAAAATTCTTCATGACTTAATACATTGTCTATTTTGTATGTGTATCATGTTCAATTGTTGGATTTTTGGGTTTTTATTTGTTTATACATCTTATGTAGCAAAGACTTTTATTTTGACATTCATCAATATATAGTGGCATGCTCAAAACATTCTAGTATGGAGTGAAGCTAAGACACATATGGTCGATGCATTCAAGGTTTACGGTTAAAGAGAACTTCAAGGATTTAGCTCCTGGTTTAAATGGAGAATAAGCTCTTAAGGTGATTTGTGATGTTTCACGGCTATTTAACGGTGATTACTGCAAATCTACGGTGACGGAATCTCTAAATAAAGCTCATTATGAATCCTCAATCGAAGAGTCCAGCATTTATTAAGCCAGGCAGCTACATGCATTGACGTCACTTTCCCGCCAGAACTCACTCCCTCAGCTGGACTGAGTGGCAAAAGAGCTGCTGCATGACTGGATTTAATAGGAGAAACTGCGAAAACATGAGTAAAACAAACGATTACACTAAAGGTCGAATTCAATAGTGTTCCTGTCCCAGTAATCCATGGATATTGACATGCAGCCAGGAAATCATGTTTCCTGACATTTGTAAGTGCCTGATTTCGACACCGGGCGAATACATAAAGCAAATTTGCTTGTGAAGGCTTCATATAAATACAATATAGGCAGTTTTAATGCTTCCTTCACAAGCCATCGGAAATTACTTCACTTCTGAAGTCTTGATTACGAGCTCATCGTGTTCAAGTTTCGAAATGGGAGGACATTCATGTGCGATTTTTTACCAAGGAAACTCGTATTTACGATAATTAGGAGAGCATGTAAAGGCTGCATAAATCCGGGTGATCACTTAAAATCCAGTACTAAAACTTGTAGCCTATAGTTTTTGTCAGTGTTTATTTAAATAACCCCAATTATGCAAAATATAAGATGGTAAATATTTAATTGATGAAATCTTCTTATTATGTAACGAATAATGTCAGGTCAGGTCACCTTTATTTATATAGCGCTTTTTACAATGTAGATTGTGTCAAAGCAGCTTTACACTGATAACTGGTACATTATTTGGCTGCACAGCAGCTCTTAAAGAATAGTGTCAATGCAGGTAGATCAAAGCACTGTTGAATATCAAATGTCAAGTCAAATGTCAAGTGTCCCCAACTAAGCAAGCCAAAGGCGACAGCGGCAAGGAACCCAAATGTTTTAGTAGTATGCTGCAGTGTTGTCACATGACAAACATTGAACATTAATTCAGCACAGCTGTGCAGGTTGTTACCTTACAAATAAATGGTCTAACCATTCTTTTTAATGTGGAAACCTGGGTGAAAATTTAAAAAAAAAAAAAAATGTACACTGAAAAAATGTTGACAAAAATGTGCTGTGGTGACGTAAATAAAGGATTAGTCCACTTTCAAATAAAATTTTCCTGATAATTTACTCACCCCCATGTCATCCAAGATGTCCATGTCTTTCTTTCTTCAGTCAAAAAGAAATGAAGGTTTTTGATGAAAACATTCCAGGATTAATCTCCTTATAGTGGACTTCAATGGCCTCCAAACGGTTGAAGGTCAAAATTACAGTTTCAGTGCAGCTTCAAAGGTCTTTAAACGATACCAGACGAGGAATAAGGGTCTTATCTAGCGAAACGATCGGTCATTTTCGAAAAAAAATACAACTGTATATGCTTTATAAACACAAATGATCGCCTTGCACGTGCTTCCGCTTTCCGTATTCTTCAAAAAAGCTTACGCTGTATGTCCTACGCCTTCCCTATTCTACTTACGAAACAAACACGGTGCCAGTTTCGCTTTTTTCTTTAAGTTAAAATAGGGAAGGCGTAGGACATACAGCGTAAGCTTTTTGAAGAATACGGAAAGCGGAAGCACGTGCAAGGCGATCATTTGTGTTTATAAAGCATATACAGTTCTATTTTTTTTTTTTTTTGTATTTTTAAATGTTTTCATCAAAAACATTAATTTCTTTTCAACTGAAGAAAGAAAGACATGAACATCTTGGATGACATGGGGGTGAGTAAATTATCAGGAAAATTTTATTTGAAAGTGAACTAATCCTTTAACTGGTTTGACTCAAGTTAAAAAATATAATTAGCTTACCATGTTTAAATCACTAGGTTAGCTAATTTTAAAGGGTTCAGGTAACAAATTGTGTGTAAAATACTGTGTAGAATACTTCAGTTATACACATAGGTAAAAATAACTCAATATAGTTGGGTTTTCCAAAACATCACAAATAATTCTCTTAAGATTTATGGTAGATTATGCCATTAGGTAAATAGGCTATGTTTCGTCAGCATAAAAAAAGTTATTTATATGCTAATAATATATGGTTTTATTTGTCAGGAGAATATTTCATATGACTGACTCAACCCGGCCAGCATCAAAATTATAATCTGAAGCTTCAGATAAAGCATATACGTTACTATGAAGTGCACATTTAATTTCACAAACAGCCTATATCTATTTGAAAACTTTTATGCTTAAAACCACAAACCTTTCTTCAGTCGATTAACAACAGACACAGCGTAGCTCGGCGCAGCTTTATGACGTCACAACGCCATACCAAAATAAAAGTCCTGGTCACAGTGCATAGAAATGTAGGCTTCATACAAAAAACACATTCAATTAAAGACGTGAAATATAAGTGAAATACATGTTTAAATACATGCAATGATGTTAATATACAACATAGACTGTTGACTGATTGTTTAATGTACAAATTTATGATTAATGTTTCAGTCTAACTGACGTAGAGCAGCGTTTCCCAAACTGTGGTACAGGTCACTCCTGGTATCCTTTTGAACATCATAACATTTAGAAAATCAGCCTCAGTTTTTAAAATAATCTCCCTATAATATAATCAAAAATTCAAAAATTGTGCTTTTTACAAAAATTGTTTGATTCTTATGCTGCGTTCACGCCACCTCGTATTTACTGGAATCTTGAGATGACAACACGTGACGTTATATTCGGAGCTGTTCACGTCCTTTGACTGGGAATTATGCGTTTCTACGGTTTCTTGTTCCTGATGAACATAATCAAAGAAATATTAATAAATATCCTGACACATCCGGGCTTTATAATGGCAGTGAATGGGGTCAATGAGTATGAGCTGAAGAAAAAGCTTCCATTCACATCCATACATCATAAATATGTGCTCCATACGGCTCTGAGGGGTTAATAAAGGCCTTCTGAAGCGAAGCGATGCATTAGTGTAAAAAAATATACATATTTAAACAAGTTATGAAGTCAAATATTGAGTATACACGTTACAAAGAAAGTGTAACACTTTTTCCGTACGTTTAATAGGGAAGGCGCATGACGAGTGAGTGCTCGTGTGTGTTTTAAGAGTTATTTTACATCTGAAACTCTTTCCACACTGATCACGTGAACGTCTTTCTCTCCAGTGTGAGTTCTCATGTGAATCTGTAGATTTTGTTTTTGTGTGAAGCTCTTCCCACACAGACTGCAGGTAAAAGGCTTCTCTCCAGTGTGAATTCTCATGTGTACTTCAAGGTTTCGTTTTTGACTGAAATTCTTTCCACACTGTTGGCAAGTGAATGGGTTTTCTCCAGTGTGAACTCTCATGTGGACATTAAGGTTTGATTTTTGAGTGAAACTGATTCCACACTGTTGGCAGGTAAAAGGCTTCTCTCCAGTGTGAACTCTCATGTGGATGTTAAAGTGTGAGTTTTGAGTGAAACTGTTTCCACACTGTTGGCAGGTGTAAGGCTTCTCTCCAGTGTGAATTCTCATGTGGACTTGAAGGTTTCGTTTTCGACTGAAAATCTTTCCACACTGTTGGCAGTTGAATGGGTTTTCTCCAGTGTGAACTCTCATGTGGACATTAAGGCTTGATTTATGAGTGAAACTGTTTCCACACTGTTGGCAGGTGAAAGGCTTCTCTCCAGTGTGAACTCTCATGTGGACTTCAAGGTTTCGTTTTTGACTGAAATTCTTTCCACACTGTTGGCATGTGAATGGGTTTTCTCCAGTGTGAATTCTCATGTGGATGTTAAGGTTTGATTTTTGAGTGTAACTCTTTCCACACTGTTGGCAGGTGAAAGGATTTTCTCCAGTGTGAATTCTCATGTGGACATTAAGGCTTGCTTTTCGGGTGAAACATTTTCCACACTGTTGGCAGGTAAAGTCACTTCTAGTTTCTGTATTCAGAGCTCTTTTTCGTGAGGAAAACTTTTTCATTGAGCAATTAAAAGATGTTTTTCCAGTTCTGAAATCATGATCTTTCCTATAATGACTTTTCACTTCAAATTCATCCAGTTCTTGACTCTCCTCTTTCAGCTGCATTAGGTCTAAAGCAAAACAAAAACAAATACAAGTTAACCCTAGTTTAATGGCACAAAGCAACACATCTAAACCAACAAAGGCCCTGTTTACACCTCGTATTAAGATGCATTTTTAGTCGATCGGATCAAAAGTAAATGAGGGAGACATTCAGGTTTACACAGACAGACAGTAGCCTAATTATAATCCCCTTTTGTGGTCTTTCCAATATTATGAAAAAAAAAACATTGTAATTTAAAGATAGATTATGAAGGAAATGGTAAGATATGGATTTTTTAGATAAGATATGGGTTTTATTTTTTAAAATGTTTTGTCAGTGACGTGCTGAGTCAAAAATAAGTAAATCGTTCTGTTTCTATTAAAAATATATAAACATCCTAAAATATATGTTTACCTTGTAGGCAAAATTGCATAAATTTGATTGGTTTAAAACAATTAAAATGTACCGGTTACTAACGAAATGTTGGTTCCCTGAGATAACAGGAACAAGCATTATGTCAGCTACTGATGCTTATGGGGAAAACAGGCAGGGCCGACTGCCTATTCAAGCCACGCTGATTTCCATTTTTGGCAGAATTTTATGACTGAGGAGCAGGAGCGTTGACTTGTGTGCAAGCATAGTAGCACAGCAAGCAAACCAATGCTCGTTCCTGTTATCTCAGCGAACCAAGGTTACGTTAGTAAACGAAAAGTTCTCTTTCAATACTGTTCATTTGCATTGTGTCAGTTACTGACACAGTCCCCTACAGGGCACTGCAAGTCCAAGGACTTGTAAGCCAGCTCTATTGTGTCCACAATTCAAATGAGAGAGTTCCTGCTTTGTAACTGGCAGCTCCTTTGAATGGCCTCCGAAGCACACAAATAGCTGCTCTGACTGCCAGAACTGACTTGAGCACTCAATGTACACCCTAAGGGCCCAGACCACAATCGAAGGGAGAATAGTGAGCCTTATGACTTGTGCTCTGAAGGCCGTGGAAAAACCTGCTTTGATGGTCTAAGGAAGACTTTACTGTCATAAGGCCCAAACTTGAGGCAAGATGCGTCCACTGAAAGAGCCTACAAATCACCAACGTGCTTGTCCAATGCCAAAGCTGACAGAAGGGCAGAATTTAGTGAAAGAGGCCATAGGTTGGTCGTCGTGAGCGGCCCGAATGGAGGGCCTCTGTGTTCCCTCAGAACTGTGGACAGATCCCAGGATGGAACCATGTGGGGGCAAGGCAGATTCAGCTTCCTGGCCCTTCTGAGAAACTTGACGACAAAGTCATTTTTCCCAATTGATTTAGCCAGCTATAGGAGTGTGGTACGATGCAATAGCTGACAGGTAAACTTTGAGCATGAACGGGGTATGTCCACCGTCCAGCAGCTCGTGTAGGAACGAGAGTATCAAGACGATCTCTTAAGACAGAGGGTCTATATCCCATGCTGAACATTAGCTGAAAAAATAGACAATTTTCAAGTGTATAGGCGCCTAGTAGAGTGCACCCTTGCCTCAGAGATTGTGTTCATGATCTACCAAGAAAGACATGAAGGCTCCTGACGGCTCCACCTCTGCGTGCCTGAAGAAGCTCCAGATTATGTGAAGCGTCTGGGGGATGAAGTCTACGGTCTGTTCCGGAACAGCATATCTGCTCTGGTGATCATGGAACCTGGCATGTGCCGCTCTCACTGAGTGAAGATTGTGCTGTGCCTGCAGAAGGATGCCGCACCCCAGCTTGTTTAACAGATGAGACCTAAGTACCCCCTGGTGATTTAGGCTACCACTGTCATGCTGTCCGATCACACAATTAATCACATTTGGAACATTTTATCATCAGTTCCGTCCAGAAGCGAATGGCTGGCTTGCTGTCACATAGGGCGCGCCAACTCGTCTTGGAAGCGTCCGTCATGACAACTAATTCATCGTTTCCATTCACCCTGTCCTCTTGACCCTACCCCCACTCATCTCCTTCAAGCCATTTCTTCCTCAGGTTTACCCACACTCACTCATATCATCAACACATCTCTTCACACTGGTACCTTTCCTACAGTAATGAAGCAGGAATGGGTAACCCCACTGCTTAAGAAAACCACTCTAAATCCAGCACGTCTAGAAAATTACAGACCAGTTTCCCTTCTTCCATTCATTGCTAAAACACTTTACAAGTGAACACTGAACAAGTCATTTTCAACCAAGTCTCTATCTTTCTTACTCAGAACAACCTCCTGGACAACAACCAGTCTGGTTTCAAAAGCGGACACTCAACTAAGACTGCCCTGCTCTTAGTTATTGAAGCTCTGAGACTGGCAAGAGCAGCTTCCAAATCCTCAGTACTCATCTTGCTGGATCTGTATGCTGCTTTTGACACAGTTAACCACAAGATCCTCCTTTCAACTGTCAAGATGAAAGGCATCTCAGAAACCGCACTCCAATGGTTCAAGTATTAGCTGCTCGTGTCTCGGCCTGCCTGACAGACATTTCTTGCTGGATGAAGGACTACCACCTTCAACAAAATCTTGCGAAGACCGAGCTGCTCATGGTTCCGGCCAACCAACATCTTCTCTATTCAGCTTGGTTTATCAACCATAACCCCATCCAGGACAGCCAGGAATCTGGAGTTTTGATTGATGATCAGTTGAACTTCACAGACCACATTGCTACAACTTCCAGGTCCTGCAGATTTGCCTTCTACAACATTAGGAGGATCAGGCCCTTCCTATCGGTCCATGCTACACAACTTGTCCAAGCTTTTATCCAGACTATACTATTGTAATGCTCTCTTGGCAGACCTTCCAGCATGCACTGTCAAACCTCTGCAACTGATCCAGAACGCTGCAGCAAGAGTTCTCTTGAATGGAGAGTGCATGTCACACTTCTCCTAATAAAACTGCACTGGTTGCCAATTGCTGTTTGCATAAAATTCAAGGCACAGATGTTTGCCTACAGAACAACCACTGGCTCGGCATCCTTATACCTAAACTCATTACTTCAGACCTATGTGCCATTCAGAAGCTTGTGTTCTGCAAGTGAACACCACCTTGAAGTGCCTAACTAAAACCGAGCTGCTAAGTCTTTAGCCATTTTCAAGAACCTGCTGAAGACTTTTTCGGCAACACTTGACCCATTAATACTTACACTTACTATTCTATATCTTTAAAAAAAACAAAACAAAAAAAACCTTGCTATGTGTTCTGTGCTGGACTGACCGGGACTGGTCACAGCACTTTCATATTGTTGCCCTATTGTTAGTTTTATTACTTCTATTGCTTTCCTCATTTGCAAGTCGTTTTGGATAAAAAACGAGATTTGTTAGCTGCGGGATAGTGAGCTTTTGCTTAGGTTGATCCTGAACCCTAGGCTGAGGAGCTGAGATCTGTGCATGTATATTTCCTCATTCTATTGGGCTAAAAGCAACCAATCATCGAGGTAGTTCAGGATGCGTACTCCCATCTGTCTCAGTGCGGAGATGGACACATCCACGCATTTGTGCGCAGAGCTAGGAACAGTCCGAATGGAAGGACTGTATATTGGTAAACCACCCCTTCAAATGCAAATCTCAAGAACGGACTGTGATGAAGGGGCCATCTGGATATGAGAGAACTCTGTACTGATTATCCTCATCTTTTTGATTCATATATTAAACACTTTTCATGCAGTGTGTAATAAAACTGTTTGTGAATGTAAAAGGTTTGCAAAGTTTCAGAGATCAAAGTGCACATAAACTGTCCACAAGGCAGTCCAATTAGGACACTCATATGACATTCTTTAAAAATATCATTTATTTCTGCAGAGGCCGACATTTTAATGAGGATCAAATGAAAATAACCTGTTTGTTCTTCAGTATCTTCATGTTTCACGCTGGATGCTTCTTCAATCTTTATGTCTTCACTCTCCTCTTTAATAAACGCCATCTTTATAATAGTGTGTCATGTGGATCTCAGCTTCTCCAGGAGTTTTCCTGTGTGTTTGGAAAATATGTCATGTTTAAGATGAGAATAATTACCAGAAACAAAAATAAATCCAAAGTAAATCTCTGGGTGTGTCTCAATCAGCTCACTAGTTCAGTAGTCAGCGCACTGGTAAGGGAGTCAGTTAGAGTGATAAGGGGCTTTCGCACAGAATAGTTCTAAGAACTCAGTTATAGGAACTAGCCACTAGGATAGTTCCAAGAAAACTAATTTCTCCCCCGGGCATGTTCCTTGTTGCATTCGCACCAGTAATAGGAGCTGTGAAGCGATCGACAGCGGCATCTTTAAGCGCGGCATTTACAAATGCTAAAAACCAGTGGATGGAAGACGCAGTGATCGGAGCTGTGTTTGTTGTGTGTCATGGGTTTCATGATAATGGAGATAGAATGTAAATTTACACGAAAAGTAAAAGTAAATTTAAGCAAAAAGTGGGGCTAAGAGACGAAATCTCCTTTGACAAATTTCAGTATTACATTTCATCGAGGCTGAGAAAAGAACACAACCCAGCAGACAACAGGTAAATGCCGTTATCACTGTTCTCCATGTTCGTGAAGTAAATATGTTTTCACGGCTTTTTAAAAATGTCTGTATACTGACACTTCATATGATTTATAAACTACATTAAATAGATTTCATGAAAACACTGCATTTGGTTTGTAAAAGCGTGTTTGTGTTCCCACTACATTTAGCAGATATAAGTCACAATAGTATAATCCTGCAATATCAGAGGCTGCAGTTTCAGTTTTATCTTCCCACCTTAAGCCCAAAGTATACTTTGTTTTTACACGTACACTATGCGTACAAACGTCAAACGTGTTGCCTTTCAAAGAACATGTACTCAAGAAAGATTCATCTTTATCCAGCGTCCATGCTATTTTTCTCCAGAAGTTGTAAGAGATAAAAATGTCTTTGTATTCTTTTAAACTAAAGTTGCGGTTCTCATAACCCCCTTAACACAAGTCCTTGTCATTGCGGGCATTTGGTGTTGTTGCATTCTTCAGTATTTTGATGTTCTGTCTCTTTAATTTTGTTTTCTACTGTGAAACAATTGCCCGGGCCAGTGCTGCCACCTTGTGGAACAACTGATTAGTGCAAAACAAATTCAATGTGCATGTGCAACCTGCGCGTAAAAAAGTAAACGCGGTTAATGTTCCTCGGACATCCGTGCACACTGTCCATGTGCAGCCCAGTTTTTCTGTCCACACGGACAGTGCGTGTACAAAAGCACATGCATGTGTGAAAGAATTGAGTGCTTGAAAAGGTCCACTAGATAGTGCACACATGCTGAGTACACATGCAGAGCACACATGCTAAGTTGGTCGGTTGCACACAAGATGAGAAGTGCCGTGGCTAATGAAAAACAAATCTCGCACAGACAGAAAATGGTTTACTTCCACTCTGAAAAAATAAGGCCTTTCTTTCTTCAAAATTGAATTTAAAACCAGAGTATATGGGCTCATATATTGAAACAAATTAGGTTAAATATTTCAAGAGGGTTACCAACGGTTGTTTAGGGTTCGGAGAAAACATCAATTCAATTTAAACAATAAAAACAGTAAATCATTATGGAAAATGAACACAAATACAGAATTTAATAATAAGTGCTATAAAACTGCTAGTACAAACTAAAAACTAGGATACCAGAAACGCGGTCCTGAAACTGCAGCCTCTGGTATTGCAGGATCATGATACTCTTTTCAAGAGATTCGAAACACTGAGTGAATCATTTTGACAAGCGCCTGGTTCAGTTCGCTTGTAGTTTCAAAAATCTCAGTTTCTCCATCACAACTTAAGGCTGATTTATACTTCTGCGTCGGACCTACGCCGGAGCCTCTGTGCCGTAGGCTACGCGTCTGTTTTCATTTATACTTCTGCGTCGTTGTCCACATCGACGTGCATGCAGACCACTAGTAGGCAGTGTCCGCGGTCATGTTGCGTATCAAGGCAAAAGCCGAAGGAAGAAGCAGCTTGTCATGTACGTTGTCAGAGAAGCTTACAAATAGAAGCGGCAGAGAAGCGGCAAATAGGTAACAACTTTTGTTGCAGTATGACTGCATGTGTCCCCTGAAACAGAGCATTTTTTCATTCCTATGGAAGTTGAAAACGCTTGCTCTTCTCCGAGTGTTCCGCGCCAGTTTTTTGACCTGAGGGAGGGCTTCTAGCAGACCAATCAAAGCGCTTGCAGTCCGCGTAGAATTGACGCGTTGTTACATTTTTGAAAAGGTGCACGTCAGGCTACGACGTAGGCTATGCGTGGTACACACAGCCTACGCCGTAGCTACGGCGTACACTCGACGCAGAAGTATAAATCAGCCTTTACCAGAGACCAAACTGATTCACGGTATAGGGTGCGAAAATGAGATGCACCTCTGCGTGGACACACTCATTCATAAATGTTAGATAAAGCACTATAATATCACATTGTATAATCAATTCGCACTGCTTGTGAAACCAATAGAGGGTATGCATTGTTAATGATTTGGTTATGTTATTTCCATTTTAATACTGTTTACTTTAAAAAAAAATCTTCATGACTTATTACATTGTCTGTTTTGTATGTGTATCATGTTCAATTGTTGGATTTTGGGGTTTTTATTTGTTTATACGTCTTGTGTAGCACAGAACTTCAAGGATTTAGCTCCTGGTTTAAATGGAGAATAAGCTCTTAAGGTGATTTGTGATGTCTCACGGCTATTTAAGGGTGATTACTGCAAATCTACGGTGACGGAATCTCTAAATAAAGCTCATTATGAATCCTCAGTCGAAGAGTCCAACATTTATTAAGCCAGGCAGCTACATGCATTGACGTCACTTTCCCGCCAGAACTCACTCCCTCAGCTGGACTGAGTGGCAAAAGAGCTGCTGCATGACTGGATTTAATAGGAGAAACTGCGAAAACACGAATAAATCAAACAATTACACTAAAGGTCGAACTCAATAGTGTTCCTGTTCCAGTAATCCATGGATATTGACATGCAGCCAGAAAATCATGTTTCCTGACATTTATAAGTGCCTGATTTCGACACCGGGCGAATACATAAAGCAAATTTGCTTGTGAAGGCTTCATATAAATACAATATAGGCAGTTTTAATGCTTCCTTCACATGCCATCAGAAATTACTTCACTTCTGAAGTCTTGATTACGAGCTCATCGCGTTCAAGTTTTGAAATGGGAGGACATTCATGTGCAATTTTTTTACCAAGGAAACTCGTATTTACGATAATTAGGAGAGCATGTAAAGGCTGCATAAATCCGGGTGATCACTTAAAATCCAGTACTAAAACTTGTAGCCTATAGTTTTTGTCAGTGTTTATTTAAATAACCCCAATTATGCAAAATATAAGATGGTAAATATTTAATTGATGAAATCTTCTTATTATGTAACGAATAATGTTTTAGTAGTATGCTGCAGTGTTGTCACATGACAAACATTGAACATTAATTCAGCACAGCTGTGCAGGTTGTTACCTTACAAATAAATGGTCTAACCATTCTTTTTAATGTGGAAACCTGGGTGAAAATAAAAAAAGGTTGACAAAAAATGTGCTGTGGTGACGTAAATGAACTGGTTTGACTCAAGTTAAAAATATAATTAGCTTACCATGTTTGAATCACTAGGTTAGCTAATTTTAAAGGGTTCAGGTAACAAATTGTGTGTAAAATACTGTGTAGAATACTTCAGTTATACACATAGGTAAAAATAACTCATTATAGTTGGGTTTTCCAAAACATCACAAATAATTCTCTTAAGATTTCTGGTAGATTATGCCATTAGGTAAACAGGCTATATTTTTTCAGCATAAAAAAGTTATTGATAGGCTAATAATATATGGTTTTATTTGTCAGGAGAATATTTCATATGACTGACTCAACCCGGCCAGCATCAAAATTATAATCTGAAGTTTCAGATAAAGCATATACGTTACTATGAAGTGCACATTTAATTTCACAAACAGCCTATATCTATCTGAAAACTTTTATGCTTAAAACCACAAACCTTTCTTCAGTCGATTCACAACAGACGCAGCGTAGCTCGGCGCAGCTTTATGACGTCACAACGCCATACCAAAATAAAAGTCCTGGTTACAGTGCATAGAAATGTAGGCTTCATACAAAAAACACATTCAATTAAAGACGTGAAATATAAGTGAAATACATGTTTAAATACATGCAATGATGTTAATATACAACAAAGACAGACTGCTGACTGATTGTTTAATGTACAAATTTATGATTAATGTTTCAGTCTAACTGATGTAGAGCAGCGTTTCCCAAACTGTGGTACAGGTCATTCCTGGTATCCTTTTGAACATCATAACATTTAGAAAATCAGCCTCAGTTTTTAAAATAATTTGTGTAATCATTATAGGGAGATGTTAAAGAGTTGAAAAATGATTTTGGTGAAGCTCAGGTAAATAACTTTAAGCATTTCCAAAACAAAAATGGCAGTGCTTTAGATTACAGCCTGTTAAGTACTGCATAAGTAAAACAAATTTATAGTGTACATTTCAGTAATTATAATGTACCTATAAAGAACTTGCATGTAGAAATAAGGGAACAATATGTAAAGTTTGGGGAATAAAGGGGTAACAACCAGCAACATTAACAAATTATTTATACTGAAAGTATTTTAGTACGTAAGCCCTAAAAGGCCATGGATTATTTTTTTTCTTTCTTGTTTTCTTGTGATCTCGACATACAGATCAAAGATGTATTATTACTCACATCATCACTATGCCTCCTTCTTTTGACATATGACATAAAGAAATTACCATTATAACCAGTAGATGGCAGCAGATGACACTCGTTAGCTCATTTCCATTTCCTAATGTAGTTCTTTTCACGTTTTGCTTTTGGATTTATTATAAAATGGCTATAATAACAAATTATTTATGCTAATAAGTAAATAATGCATTAAATACTTACAATATTTTTTAGATTGAACTGTCAAATGCGAGGCACTCTGTCTTTGAAAACTCCTGTTCTATAACATTTTCAGACACTTCTGTTAATCCGTATGCAGAAATGTCTATACAATTATAGCATATCCTTCACCACTGAAATGTATTAGTATTGATCTGTAGTATTTCTATGGACAGTTTCCTTAAACAAAGCTGAAAAGTAAAATTCTGTATAATAACTGTAGTAGTCTGGTAAATATACAGGTATTTTCTTCTACTCTACACAATGTTAAAATACATTAAGGAACCTCTATTATCCATTGACAGACCAATGTAGTTTTCTAATGTGATAAACATGATCAAATAAATGCAGCACAATATATACAAACCAAACATGATTAATTTACCTCATGAAACATTCCTTAAAGTGCCTTCAATAGTGTTTGTAAAACAACAGTACAAATACAAGCAGCAAGCCTGGAATACAAAAACAGGGCTTCAGCTTTCTTCCCACTAAAACATCAAAATGACAGCAGTTCATTTAACAATGTGCAAAGCACCATTAAAAAATGCTTGTGTTGTAGAAGACTTTTTTTTTTTTTTTTTGCTTTTAACAGCAACTGACAGAATTAAAACAAAACAATGTACCTGTACAATAATGATGTTGCACCAAAAAGTGGACTTCTGAACAAGTGAATCTTTAGAGATTCACAACCATTTTGAAATACATAAATACAAAAAACAAATACAAGCACCAACCCAAATCTGGAATACACCTGCAGCTTATATCATCAATAACAATTCGTCCTCTTGGAATTATAAGGTTCTTTCTGGCAAAACATTAATTGAAGCAATAATTGAAGAAAAACAAACAGTTTACTTATAATTTGTTTTAAAACATAAAATTATTATTCTAACAATGTGTTGACATGCATGAGCTTTCTATGATATTTATTTCATATTTTACAATGAATATATTTTTCTTGTTCAAGTTAAGCATAAAAGGCAGTGCTAAATCTTTTGTCCAGTACAGATGTTAAATTTAGGTTGGTAATTTAACACATTATTGCAGGAAGTGTTTAAGTTTAAGTTTCCTTTAGTTTAGACAGAAAGCAGCTACTGTAATACATCTGAGCAGGACTTTATTCCACAGAAAATGGGACATGTACAATGGCTTTCTCTCTAGACAACAATAATGCTGAAATAGCATGCTAACGTTTATTGTTGTAATTAAGACCCCACCAATTAAATTGAGTATTTGACCTTTAAGGCTTAATATTGTAAAATTTAAGACATTTTAAGACTAAAAAACTGCAAGAAAACAGACAATGCTTCAGCAAAGGTGTTTAACAAAGTTTAATAAACATTTAAAAATGTTTCACTGACTATATATATATATATATATATATATATATATATATATAATTAAAAATATTTCACATTTAAAATATTTAAATGACTTCAACTATGCAACAACTCAGTTTTTACCAACAATGTAAAATTTAACATTTCGTCTCACTTAATCTACTATACACTTTAATCCAGTATGCCATAGGGCAGAGCACAGGATGGATCAAGGTTAAAACATAACCTAATATATACATAACTTTCCCTCGTATGACAATGACGTGACTGGAAATAAGCAAATACACTACAAAACCCGAACCTATCCTCTTAATAGCGCTGCTGGCTAGCGTGGTGTCTAACTGAAAATAACTCCTCAACAACAGATACAGAAAAAAACACACAAAAAGACTATAATTCCCTGGAATTTGGGTTGTGGTCATTGTCAAGATCATAAATAAAATAATCGATCATGAGGTTTCTAATAAACATCATGTGAAATTATCTTCTCTTCACCGAATTAGCGTTTATCTGCGCTCTCTTCCGCTATCGCGTGACATGACAAAGAACGCTGATCCTGATTGGTCCTCGTGTGTGCATTTGAAGTGCTGATTGGCTCACGCAGGTAGAACCTTATTGAGCCAAGTTAGAGTTCGACTTTGTAGATAGAACCTTTTTGTTTTCTAAAAAAAGTACCACAATGTACACAATTTAAAAAAAAAAAAGAAACATCACATAATGTAAATAAGTTGTCACAGAATATGAATATGTGAATAACTCAATTTTGACAAAAATGTCAGATAGAACCTTATAATTCCAAGGCGACGAATTGCTATAGACTTATTCTAGACTTGACTACAAGACTGTTGTCATAATTGAAAAGTTCTAGTGTTTGTGCCATTTTTCTTCAAGCATGAAGCGGGATGCAAGGCTCCATGTGTCTGTACCTCTCTCCATGAGCCAGTTTGAGCAAACCTCTGTTCAGTACAAGTTCCATTCTGAGCTTTGAAAAAAGCTCACATTTTCCACAGATTTTCCAACTTGTCTGGTTCATACAAGAGCTTCAGCAGTCTTGGGGGAATGTGTAGCTGTTTTGTTCACTTCATTTCAGCCTTTGACCCTCGTTCAGGATTTATAAAGTAATGAAATTAATGAAACAGAACTACAGAGTAACATTAAAATATTAAATAATGAATTACTTTGCAAGTTAGTCTATTCATAGAATAACTTGTAATATATATATATATATATATATATATATATATATATATATTACAGACTTTTTACATTACTTTTTACAGACTTATTGGAACTATTTTTTATCAATTTCATACACTCCAAGCTCAGGCACCCAGCTGGCAGTTTGCTAGCTATTTGCCCTAACTGTAGCTGTCTTTTAGTAAGACTTGCATGCATACCATTTGCATATTAAGTGCCTCTAACTTGGACTTTATCTATCCGACTTGGATAAAGGATGTGTTCGCACCCAAACTATGTCTCCGACCTGGAACTGTGTCTGCTGGTGTTGCAGGTCGTAATATTTCTTCTGTTTGGCTTGGGCTTGTGCAAAATTTCCTTTACCATTTTGATGAGGTCTTGCTGACGTTCCATGGAGGGCTGAACAGTGCTAGTGTCAGGAGGAGGTTGTAAAGCCCTTTCCAACGGCCCTTTCAGTTTCCTTCCTAAAGCAACCTCAGCGCTTTCATAACAAAGCAGCATGATGCGTAACTATTTCAAATGGACTTCCTTCCAAGTATGGTCTCCACTTTTTCACCGCCCATACCACAGCTAGACATTCTTTTTCTGAGACTGAGTATGCTTTCTCGGCCCCTCGAAGTAAGCGAGAGGCATAAACAATGACATGCCCTCACCTTCAGACTCTAGACCAGGGGTGTCCAAACTCGGTCCTGGAGGGCCACTGTCCTGCAGAGTTTAGCTCCAACTTGCCTCAACACACCTGCTTGGAAGTTTCTAGCCTATAGTAAGACCTTGTTTAGCTGGTTCAGATGTGTTTAATTAGGATTGAAGCTAAACTCTGCAGGACAGTGGCCCTCCAGGAGCAGGATTAGAGACCCCTGCTCTAGACCAATGTTGCTGGCATCAGTCTGTACACGAAAAGGTTTAGTAAAGTCAAGGGTTACAAGTACGGGTGCTTGTAACAAGTCTTGCTTGAGAATGCCAAATGCCTGTTGGTACTGGTCAGTCCAAGACCAAGTGACGTTCTTTTGTTTTAGGGAATGCAGGGGAGCAGCTTTCTCTGAAAACTGGGGTATAAACCAGTGATACCAGCCTGCAAGTTCCAAAAATCTTTGCACCTCTTTGAGGTACTGGAAATGACTTTACTGCAGCAACCTTAGTTGGGTCTGTAGTCACTCCTTTTTCTGAATCTATGTACCCGAGGAACCTTAATGATTTTTGAAGAAGGTTGCATTTCTTTAGGTTAAAGGGGTGGTTCAGTGGTTTTTTTCTAGGCTTGATTGTGTTTATGGGGCGCAGTTTAACGTCTTAATGCTTCGTTTTTTAAAAAAAGCCGTATTTTTAATATATTTCACCTTTATTCTACACCTCTGTTTCCATTGTCATTTGAACGGCTCGTTTGACTTCCTGGTCCTATGAAGCCACTCCCTCCACAATATGCAATGGGCTCAGATTGGTTAGCTGGCCCAGTGTATTGTGATTCGCTGAAGCGTCCGGAAATGCCACGCCCCTTACCTTTAGTTGTTACATGTGCTTCAGTGGAAATGTAAATAATGGCGTCTATTGCTGTATCAAATTTAGCCTGAATCAGACCCAGATGAAGAGGGACAAGCAGAACCTCTGCAATCGTGGCTTTTAAAGGACGTTTAAAAATGGTATTTCATTTTGTACTTGTGTCGAAGTGTTTAGATATGCTGTCACTGCTGTTTGTTAGCTTTAAATATACAGTTTTATCCTGATTAAAGCTTTACTGTAGCCGAATATATGACTGAGTAGTAGCATTTTTGTAATTTATCGTTTAATTTATAACATGAACAACTGAACATAGAAGTTTGTTGGAGAAGTATGCAATAGAATTTAGCTAACTGGCTAACGAAGCAAAAACGCGTTGGTCTTTGTTTACGTCCTTGATGCGACCAAAAAATAGCAACAGAACTATACATTTAAAAAATATGTAGGCTACAAACAATAAAATGTAAGGGCCCATAAACAGCAGCTTCTGCTTTTAAAGTGGGAACTGCTTCATCTAGTAATAGCCTTTGTGCAAATCCAGCACTGAACTCGTTTAGATTCTGGAAGCTGTCTTCAGCGCCGCATCCAGTGTAGAAAATATCACAGATTATAATGGGTTCTATTATCTTTTGACGCGTCAAAGTGGGCGAGACATGGCCTCGCCCACTTTGTTGCGTGTTCCCGGGGGCAGTGTTTTGCAGGGTTTATGATGTCACCAACCCGGGAAGAAGCTCGTTGTAGTCCAAACCGGTCGTTTTTGTAGGCATTAAACTGCCATAAATTTAAAAGACAATATCTCCGTTTGCATTGAACTTTCAGCGCTGTAACTTTGCAGATACTGTTTACGCTCAAGCAGCAACATTACACATTAACTAAAGTTAAAAATGTGAAATTGCAATGAACCACCCCTTTAAGAGTGAGACCAGCCTTATGAAGACATGCGAGAACTTGATGAAGATGTTGTAGATGTTCAAAGATGGATTTCGAATACACAACAATATCGTCAATGTACACCATGCAACATTTTCCTTTAACTTCTCATAGCATGTTTCATTAGCCTCTGAAATGATGCCGCGGCATTTTTCAGCCCAAAAGGAAGACACAAGAATTCATATAACCCTTTTGACTTTACAGACACTGTCTTATGAATGCTGTCTGTTTCCATCTCTAGCTGCAAGTAACCACTTTCAAGGTCGAGAGTGCTGAAGATTGTAGATCCATGCAATGACTCCAGGATATCTTGAATATGGGACATTAGATAGGCATCTAGGTGAGTTTTAGAGTTTAGACCTCTGTAATCGACGCAGAATCTGGACCCTCCATCCTTTTTCAGGACAACAACTACAGGAGAAGCCAAGGGAGAGGTAGATGGTTGAATAACTCCCTTTTTTAGATCACAATCTGAAGTTATTACAAGCACTTGATGATTTAAAGTGGATTTTGAGCAAAGACATTAATAATCACACAAAGCTTGATGCTAATTGTCCCTCTAATTATATTTTAAGATGATTCTTGAAAGCAGTATAGATAGTTTGTGTTTCTGATGTGGTACCAAATTTTATTTATCTTAATTTAATGCTGTATATTATGCAACAGACGATGTTAAAGCCATTTATGAGATACATACATAAGTAAAATGCATTGTTGTTCAGCGCCACCAAGCGTGAAGGCATGAATTAGCAGAAGGTGATCAGTTGTTTCACGTTAGGTGTGAAAGGTCCGTTCGTTAGTGTTTTGCCTTGCTTTTTCACATCGCGCTAAGTGTGAAACAGCCTTAACATGTAGACAAATCAAAACCTCCCTTCATGCGAGACCAGCACGTTTCACAGACATGCCCTACATCAGACCAGCACGTGTATTGAAACACTCCCAAACGTAGGCATATTCAAGTCATGACTGTTTACCTGTGCGTTCTCTAATTAAAGATAAACCAAATAATTCATTTCAATATTCATTTTTTTTTTATTCAGTTTGTCCTTTTATTCATATTTTTTTATTTACATTGTTGCATTTCACACCAAGACAGAAGTTTATCTAACATTTTTATTGTGAGGTATTGAACTGAATCGAATAAATGAAACCAAAATTAATTTCACAGATATTTGCTGGTGGCATTTAAAATTGCAGAGCCATTTAAAACACTTTACACACAAAAACAGGGTCTCACATCTGCATAATTTTTAGGCCATTTCCACCCAGTATTAAGATGCATTTTAGTTGATTGGATCACAAGTGGATGACGCTAAATACAGGGTGAAAACCGTTTTAAGCTTGTCTATTTTCGCCCATTTTCAGAGGTAGTCGAAAACTAATTTGACCGGATTGCTTGCGTAGTGGAAACCCTCGTGTGGTCAAATGTGTTCGAACAGCCACAAAAGACTGCCTACTCTCCGCCTACTGACTTAATGCGTAAATTATGCAAAGCGTGGTAGCCAGATGGGATATAAACTTTGTCGGCTGAAGAACCAATTTTGGTTCAAAGATGAAAAATGTACCAAGCACAATGTTCTCTCACTAATCCTGATTTCTAACACAGACTCACCGCGTTCAAAGTAAT
This sequence comes from Mylopharyngodon piceus, assembly GCA_039654765.1. Classification (NCBI taxonomy): domain Eukaryota; kingdom Metazoa; phylum Chordata; class Actinopteri; order Cypriniformes; family Xenocyprididae; genus Mylopharyngodon; species Mylopharyngodon piceus. The sequence continues at coordinate 35,406,166 of CM077441.1, read as the reverse complement.
TTTGCAGCTGTCAGAGCAGAAACGAAAGCTGATGCTCTCCATACATTCGTATGTAAATTGCGCGAGCTTATTTTGTCCATTAGATCGAAAGATCTGAAAAAACCCATACATCTACCCACCCACAGACCTTCCCCTAGAAGAAATCAGGACAGAAGTGGTTGAAAGTGGACAAAAAAGATGGATTAAAATACCAGGTGTAAACGGGTATGTCTCCCTCGTCTACTTGTGATCCGATCGACCAAATATCTTAATACCAGGTGGAAACTGGGTCTTAGGTGTATCTGCAAGTGTGATGGCAAAATAATTTAAGTTTCTTTCCAGAATGAGTTTTCAAATGATGTTTCATGTCTGTTTCATTTGTGCAACTCATGTCACACTAAAGACACGTGAAAGGCTCTTCAGTGTGACTTGTTATGTGAACCTCAAGGCTTGCTTTGCTTAAGCATGTCATTCCACAGTGAAGGCACATGAAAGGCGTATCTCCAATGTGAGTTAATACATGACTCTTAAGACGTTTACTGTATGTATAGCTCCTTCCACATTGATGACATATAAAAAGGTTCTCTCTTGAGTGAGTGCTCATGTGGGTTTTAAGAGTTAATTTACATCTGAAACTCTTTCCACAGTGATCACATGTGAACGGCTTCTCTCCTGTGTGAATTCTCATGTGGACTTTAATCTGTCCTTTCTTTGAAAAACTCTTCCCACACTGATCACATGTGAACGGCTTCTCTCCGGTGTGAATTCTCATGTGGACTTTAATCTGTCCTTTGTGTGAAAAACTCTTTCCACAGTGATCACATGTGAACGGCTTCTCTCCTGTGTGAATTCTCATGTGGACTTTAATCTGTCCTTTCTTTGAAAAACTCTTCCCACACTGATCACATGTGAACGGCTTCTCTCCTGTGTGAATTCTCATGTGGACTTTAATCTGTCCTTTGTGTGAAAAACTCTTTCCACAGTGATCACATGTGAACGGCTTCTCTCCGGTGTGAATTCTCATGTGAATCTGTAGATTTCCTTTTAGTGAGAAGCTCTTCCCACACAGATTGCAGATGAAAGGCTTCTCTCCAGTGTGAATTCTCATGTGGACATTAAGGTGTGATTTATGAATGAAACTCTTTCCACACTCTTTGCAGGTGTAAGGACTCTCTCCAGTGTGAATTCTCATGTGGCCATTAAGGCTTGATTTTTGACTGAAACTTTTTCCACACTGCTGGCAGGTGAAAGGCTTCTCTCCATTGTGAATTCTCATGTGGATTGTAAGGTTTTGTTTTCGACCGAAACATTTTCCACACTGTTGGCAGGTGAAATCACTACTATTTTCTGTCTTCAGAACTCTTTTTTGTGAGGAAACCTTTTTTGTCATTGAGCAACTATAAGATTTTTCTTCAGTTTTGAAATCCTGATTTTTCTCATGCTGATTTTTCTCTTCCATTTCCTCCAGTTCTTGACTCTCCTCTTTCAGCTGCATCAGGTCTAAAGTAAAACAAATACAAGTTAACCCTAGTTTATTGGCACAAATCAACAAACATAAAAGCATTAAAACATCAACACCCACCAATATAGTATAGTACATCCTTTATGCACTAGGCCACTGAAAGAGGTTATTCTTTTTATTCAAATTAATTACTTGATGTGCAGATTAATTATTCAAATTAACCTCATATTAATCTCACATCAATTCTGGCAGAAAAATGATCCCCTAAAAGATATTGATTTACCAAAGGCATTCGATAAGCTAAAATCATACAATTCTGTTCTAAATTATTATATTTTAACTTTTCGGTAGAAACAATGAATTGGATTGTGTCTTATCTTTTATCAAGAAAAGTCTTATCTTGCACCTGGATTAAAATATATCTTAAAGAGATTGTTCCCCGAGGTACCTCAGGGGTCTATACCAGGACCCCTACTTTTTAGTTTGTAGTTTGTACTTGATTTTCAGATGTTAGTCCTGATGTATATATTTAAATGTACACAGGTGACACTGTGATTTATGTACATGATAAAACAAATGTGACCCTGGACCACAAAACCAGTCATAAGGGTCAATTTTTTTTTTAAATTGAGATTTAAAGATCATCTGAACCCTGAATCGGATTGCCACGGTGGGGGATTTTAAACAAAATCCTAATATTAAACAGCTCTTAAATGAACATACAAATACAGATTTATATGAGAACACTCAGAAAATAATGTTAAAAACAGTATATTTCACAAAAACCTCCATCTTAAATGATACTCAAAGGTAGTTTAGCGCTCAGGAGTAATGGCGATGAATGCATTAATCAAGACCTCTATACTCAGTTTTTTAATTTTTTTCTTGTCAGACAGGGTGCATAAATGGATTTTTTGTGAGACAGTCACAAAATAGGAAGCAATGTCCCACATCCTGCAAGACATAAGCAGTGTCCCTTTATTACGTGCTGCGTAATATCATTGTGGCTGCTGCACCCATGGTACGGCAGCAAAGTTCCTTGATTATTACGCCGGAATGAGAGTATAATTCCTAGCCATATCGGCCTAGAAAATCGCAACTTTTCATTTTCCGTCGGTCTTAGTACACGATGTAACTACAGAAGAGTCAAGTGTTAAATATTGAAACTCTTTGGTCATTTTTGAGCGAGATGCTAACGGTCTCATCAGATTCAATGAACTATGCTAAGCTATGCTAAAAGTGGTACCGCCAGACCCGGAGATTGGCTGAATGGAGTCGAAAACGGTAAAACTCAACTGTAACGGTAAAAAAACGGTAAAACTCAAAACTCATTTTCCAACTCTAGGGGAGTTGGAAAATGAGCCTATTTTCAAAAAAAGCGGAGTGTTCCTTTAATTATCTTGCTGTCAATGTAGGCCTCACTGAGTGTTGTGGCAAAAAATTAGCCTGACTCTTACTGCATAAGAGATAAACTCAACCAATTGTCTTTCAAAGGTTTTATTTCTTGCAAGAAAGGTCAGACAATCATACAGAAACACGAGTAGCTGCAGAGTGTAAGACAAAGAATGAAAGCTTCCCCTCACTGTTATATCTCTAAACTCCAAGGCTGAAGCCTCTGTCCTTTTACCATATTAGGAACATCTCTACCACTTTAGTGTTTTTCCACCTGTCACCCAAAGAATGCATACTTAAGCACTTCTGAGAAAAACAAAATAATTTAACCATAAGCATATAAGTAAAATCATATGGAAATTATACAGAAACTCAAAATTTCCTCCACATTGAGCCATCGGATTTCATCAAAAATATCTTAATTTGTGTTCTGAAGATGAACAAAGGTCTTATGTGTGTGGAACGACATGAGGGTGAGTAATTAATGACAGAAATTTCATTTTTGGGTGAACTAACCCTTGCAATGAAGCAGTGCAGCGTCGTCTTCTTTCTAGATCACAAACTAAATTTGTTCATTACCGCCATCTATTATTATATCACGCATCTTGTGACTTTACAGTCCGTACAACAAGAGATCGTCTGATGATTATGTAAAGGACGTACATGAGTGGATATTTCACATGAGTCGACTAAGTTATGCAAACTAAAGATTAAAACACTGTCTATGTCGAAGACTTAAAGCACAAACAGGAGGTGAATAACAGCCCTTTTAAAATGATTAATTATCCTGCTTTATTGCACTCTATATCAAACGTCCATTTTATTTAATTACAAAGATGATCTGCCATGGTTTAATCTGTCCCGCCACAGTTTTGTAATGAACCTAAAAGATCACTAATCGAACAGAAAATAAAAAAAAAGAAAATAATGTAGATCAACAAATGTAGAGATAATTACTCACATTTAATTGTTTAATTTTACAGTTTTCAACTCAGAATTACATATGTTACACAAGACTGTTTTGGGCACTCATATGATGTCACAAAAATATAATTTATTTCTAGGGCTGGGTAAAAAAATATTGATTTCTCGATTTTAATCGATTCTCATTTTTACGAACCGATATCGATTCTTAAATCCCAAGAATCTATTAGTCTAGTCTGTTTTCAGCTGATGAATGAACAGAATATGTAGCGCCTCCCATCCAATAAATCGCAATAATCTTTGTGCTTTGTTACTTTTGATATGAAACAAAGTCTCAGATTTCAAATGACGTCCATCTTATTATGAGATTCAAAAAATAAATACCGTTTTGGCGCTGTTTAATGTGGCGTGACAGATCACTTTAGCGCCTCAGTTAAAGAGAAGCGGCAGCATAGAGCGCATGTGAACATCCTCTCCTCCGCTTTAATACCAGTTACAGTGCGAAATAAACATGCATGAACATCTGAAGGTATGTTTAAATATACAGTACAACTTACCGAAATCTGTATCATGTCTCGTGTAATAGCTCAATCAGTGTTTCAACCTCGGAAAGACGTCAATAAAACAGCTTGTGAACAATGTCACGTAACGTCACATTTACCTCAGAAAAACATATTCAGTGACCATAAACTCATTAGTCAGATAGAAAAGTGAACTCTAGAAAGCAACATTCTGATAAATATAGTTATGCACTGTTACATATTCGTTATAATGTTCTTCAATATTTAATGCATGTTTGAATAAATCAGTTATGACAGCCACGATTTAAATGTTTATATTTCAAAAAAATGAATTGGAGTAGAAATATGATTATGTAATTCTAAACTTTATTTATAATAAAAACCATCACTGAGTGTAATTTAAGTGTTTGTATATAAATAAGTTAATTTAACCTTCAGTATTATTATAGTACCAACTGACTTACATGTGTAGTTTACAGCATTAGTTGAGAGATTTTTTTCCTCTAGAAAATTTGGCATGTACTGTAACTGAAATACTACATCCAAAATAATCGATATATCGAATCGAAATCGTAATCGAATCGAATCGTGAAAATTGTCTCAATACCCAGCCCTACTTATTTCTGTAGAGGCCGACATTTCAATAAGGATCAAATGAAACTAACCTGTTTGTTCCTCAGTATCTTCATGTTTCAAACTGAACACTTCTTCAATCTTTATGTCTTCACTCTCCTCTTTAATAAACGCCATCTTGTCACGAGATCTCAGCTGAACCAGGAGTTTTCCTGTGTGTTTGGACAATTTGTCATGTTTAAGATAAGAATAATTAAGAGAAACAAAAATAAATCCACAGTAAATCATTATGGCTGATTGATGTTGTCAACTGGAATGTGTTTTCATATTATATTATTAACAATTTTACCCTTTACTGCACTTTGTTAAAAGGTCACACATCAGACAAGAAGCGTCGCGGCTAATGAAACAGAAAATGTTGAGAAATTAAGGTCTTGCTTACATAAAAAGTGAATCAGAATATATGGGTTCATATATTGAAACAAATTAGGTTAAATATATCTAGAGGGTGGTAACAGTTATGTCCAGGGTTAGGAAAAAATGTAATTAAATTAAATATAATTAAATTAAAACCGTAAAGGGTTACTAAAAATAAATACATAACTGAACATAAGTGCTATAAAACTGCGGTAACACTTTCATTAGTTAAACATTAGTTATTGTATTAACTAACATGAACTAACCATGAGTAATACATTTGTTACTGTATTTACTAATTTTCGTTAACGTTAGTTAACAAAATGAGACGCGACTTTTCTGTTACTAAAAAGAAAAAAATCTTTTCAGTTACTAGGACGCGTTTTACTCACAGAAATAACGCTCATAAAAGTTGAATAAAGCATTATGCTATTTCATTATATGTAATGTATTATAAAAAGGTCTGAATGGACTATGTCTATTTGAAAACTTTAAATGCTTACAAAACAAACCTTTTTTCAGCGATTCATAACAGACGCCCAGCGCGCCGCGGTCTTATGACGTCACAACGCCACTCCAAAATAAAAGTCCTGGTCACAGCCTAAAATCACAAAAGTGCATAGGCAATATACAAGCAAAATAATATGTCAGATGGATTATAGATGAATACATGTTTAAATATATGCTGTCCAATGATGTGCTGAAAAAAACTGCCAATGAAAGAGTGTGTAGCACATCTAATATGAGAGATTCTGTCTAAAATACAAAACTATCATGTTTGAGTGCAGAAACCAGTTATACCAGGGTTTGATTTTTGTTTCTGGATTTTTGAAGCAGACACAGACTACCCATTTTCTTCAGAGAACATATCTGTCCATCCATGGATTAGACATGGGTTTGATCTTTGCCCTCTCTTCTCTTGTAAACTGAGAAGGGAATTGTTTTTGACCAGGTTCATCACATACTGTTAGAATTTCTTTGTTCAGCATCTTCATTGTCATTTACTTGTTTTGATTCTTCAAGGTTGTCTCTTTCTGTTTGTTCTGAAGCTGTTATCTGAATGTGTAAAGGATAGCTTGGTCTTCTTCAGTTTTATTTTTTTGTGTCTGTCTTGTTCAGTTTGGACAGAACCAGGGTTAAATGTCAGCAATATCCTGAATATCCTTAAATTCAACACACACACTTTTATACTCCACTGTGTCACTGGTCTTTCAGGAGTATTTGACAAAATACAAGTGTTCATCTTCCTCATCACCAGAGTCAATGGAGGGTGGAGCCTGTATTTTAACGTATATGTAACCCACCCATTTAACTGAGGCTGTGTTCCTATGTATGTATATATATACAGGGGTTAAATTGGGCCGGGGCCGTCCGGGGCTGAGCCCCGGCACATAGGCTTATCAGGGTTTGACATTAACGCTTAATTTTTTGAAGGGGCAAGAGAAAGAGAGTTTCACTTGTCCTGATTAAAACATCAATAACAAAAATAGCTAAAGCACCAAAACGCAAGCATGATTCTATTACATTTAGTGTAAGTGGCGATTGATAATGGATAATAATAATGTATAATGTATAATATGCTGACAGTAACAAGGTTGCGCTGTTGAGGCTCACGCAGCCTCTCGAGGAGAAATCGAAACAAATGAGAGCAGTACAAAGAAAACATGCTGCTGTAAAAATTCAAAATGTGGAGGTTTTTTATATTTATAACATATGATACAGTTACGTAACATCACACGACCAAGAGTGCTGTTTTCCGCGTTATTGGAATCACGATTGAAAATGTGACTACTTTTATACATTCAATAATAAGTTAATTAAGTAAATTCAATACAAGTTAATAAAGTCACTTACATTTTAGACGCATTACTGACTGTTTTTGTTCTATTTCAGCAGCGAAAATAGTTCCAAACAAAGATCACAGCAGAACCATAGCGCATCTCTCACTGCGACACTCGGCTGCGTTTTATTACTGAATGATTCAGCGTTTGGAACGAATCGGTTGAGTCAAAGATTCAATGGCCCGTTCCAAAACACCTGCCTCATTCTTGAATGAATCAGCCATTTGAACGAATCATTTAAATGAATGACTAGGACAGTCACTTGCCGCCACCTACTGGCGGTTCAGTTTCATGTTTAAATTTTCCCAACATTTCTTATTTGTATATTCAAAAATATTCAAAGAATATCATAACATTATTCAATGCAGTTGTAATTTTTCAGTGTAAATTATTTAATTTGATTCGTAACAGTCCTGCTTTATTTTTCTTATTGAATGTATTGATAAAATGTAAAAAAATTTGAAATAAAAGATGTAATAAGATTAGGAGAAAATGCCCTTGGGGTAAATATCACAAATATGCAGATATAAATATGCAAAAGCTGATGGAACACTGTTGAGAATATAGCTTCAGAATAAATTATATTTACACCAAAAAAAAAATCAAGTTTTTTCCAGACAAGCAACTTTTTTGCTCAGACAAGTGACCAATTTACTTGTCCAAAGGACAAGCACATGACAAGGCTTAATGTCGAATCCTGTATTTTGTATTGATATGCTCTCCTTTAGGCCTACAGAAAGATTTTATTGTCATCAGATGTAGCTTTGCACACTGCCAGCATCTAGAATGATTTTGATCTGCATTTTAGTGTTCATAGCAGAGGGCTCTGTCGACTTATTTTTTACAGTTTGTCAATTGATAAGATTTTGTAGGCTTTGCATACACAAATCACCAACAAAATTCAATCATTTTATTGAATTTGAATTTAAAAACTACAAGCCAATAAAATAAATTATAAATAAATAAATAAATATATATATATATATATATATATAAAGCCCCTTCAAACAGAGTGTTTAAATCAGAGGGCTAAAATCAGGGTAGAAAATATCCATTTATTTCTACACTGAACAAAATTATAAACGCAACACTTTTGTTTTTGCCCTCATTTTTCATGAGCTGAACTCAAAGATCTAAGACTTTTTCTATGTACACAAAAGGCCTATTTCTCTCAAATATTGTTCACAAATCTGTCTAAATCTGTGTTAGTGAGCACTTCTCCTTTGCTGAGATAATCCATCCACCTCACAGGTGTGGCATATCAAGATGCTGATTAGATAGCATGATTATTGCACAGGTGTGCCTTAGGCTGGCCACAATAAAAGGTCACTCTAAAATGTGCAGTTTTATCACACAGCACAATGCCACAGATGTCACAAGTTTTGAGGGAGCGTGCAATTGGCATGCTGACTGCAGGAATGTCCACCAGAGCTGTTGCCCGTGAATTGAATGTTCATTTCTCTACCATAAGCCGTCTCCAAAGGCGTTTCAGAGAATTTGGCAGTACATCCATCCGGCCTCACAACCGCAGACCACGTGTAACCACATCAGCCCAGTACCTCCACATCCAGCATCTTCACCTCCAAGATTGTCTGAGACCAGCCCCCTGGACAGCTGCTGCAACAATCGGTTTGCATAACCAAAGAATTTTTGCACAAACTGTCAGAAACCGTCTCAGGGAAGCTTATCTGCATGCTCGTCGTCCTCATCGGGGTCTCGACCTGACTGCAGTTCGTCATCGTAACCGACTTGAGTGGGCAAATGCTCACATTTGATGCCGTCTGCCACTTTGGAGAGGTGTTCTCTTCACGGATGAATCCCGGTTTTCACTGTACAGGGCAGATGGCAGACAGCGTGTATGGCGTCGTGTGGGTGAGCGGTTTGCTGATGTCAACGTTGTGGATCGAGTGGCCCATGGTGGCGGTGGGGTTATGGTATGGGCAGGCGTATGTTATGGACAACGAACACAGGTGCATTTTATTGATGGCATTTTGAATGCACAGAGATACCGTGACGAGATCCTGAGGCCCATTGTTGTGCCATTCATCCACGACCATCACCTCATGTTGCAGCATGATAATGCACGGCCCCATGTTGCAAGGATCTGTTCACAATTCCTGGAAGCTGAAAACATCCCAGTTCTTGCATGGCCAGCATACTCATCGGACATGTCACCCATTGAGCATGTTTGGGATGCTCTGGATCGGCGTATACGACAGCGTGTTCCAGTTCCTGCCAATATCCAGCAACTTCGCACAGCCATTGAAGAGGAGTTCGACCAGCATCCCACAGGCCACAATCAACAACCTGATCAGCTCTATGCAAAGGAGATGTGATGCACTGCGTGAGGCAAATGGTGGTCACACCAGATACTGACTGGTTTTCGGAGCCCCCCGAACCCCCCAAAACAGTAAAACTGCACATTTTAGAGTGGCCTTTTATTGTGGCCAGCCTAAGGCACACCTGTGCAATAATCACGCTGTCTAACCAGCATCTTGATATACCACACCTGTGAGGTGGATGAATTATCGCAGCAAAGGAGAAGTGCTCACTAACACAGATTTAGACAGATTAGTGAACAATATTTGAGAGCAATAGTTCTTAATAAATACTAAATATCACATAATATCACATAAATGGACAGAAAACTTTTTTAATGAAAATCCTGTATTGTATACAATAATAATTTAGAAAGTCTATTTTTGCTGTGCTACATGTGTTGAATCAAAGTGACAGTGTGGTTCTGTCTGGGTTAAGCCTGTTTTGAGTTTATTTATGTTTCCCTGTCCTGTTCATGTATTAGTTGGTTTGTCTTTAGTCACATGTTCTCTTTTGTTTAGTTTCCCGCCATTCCTATGTTTCTATGGTTACCATCATTAGTTCATTTGTACCAGCTGTCTCTTGTTAATTAGTCTCGTATGCTTTCTGTGTATTTAAACCATGTTTCCTTCAGTTCTCTGTCTGTCCTTGTCATAGTTAAGTTGGTTGTTTTCAAGTCAAGTCATGTCACCTTTATTTATATAGTGCTTTTTACAATGCAGATTGTGTCAAAGCAGCTTTACAGTGATAACTGGTATATAATTTTGGCTGCACAGCAGCTCTTAAAGAAAATGGTGTCAGTATCCATCTTAAGTAAATTCAGTATTGATTCATTCCGATGTAAGAATCAATAGTTATTAATTTAGTTAATTTATCTATATCAGGACTGGAAATGTCATCATCCAGCTCAGTTCAGTTCGCATACAATGGTGTAGCGATGGGAATTCGAGGCTTTCTGAAGCGTTTGAGGCTTTCATCAAATTGTGCCGAAAAACGGTTCATTACTCGAAGCTTTTAACACAGTGCGCGTTAGCGACATCTGGTGGTCAAAATAGTTTTCACCATATCTAACAAATCATCACGGAGTGGCACGTGACCAAACAAAGCTTCATAAATCCGTGACATTCGAGAGTGGAATCAATCCAGGATCAATACAGCTGTAATATGATGTACTGTAAATTAATTTTTACCAGTGACGCCACAACTAGTGTCATGTGTAGCCTGGTCAACGGATTCACATATTTATCAATAATATAAAATATACAAGTATGTGATTATAATTAATATTTGACGTGAGTGGTTGAAAAAATTTTTTTGGGGTGAGCTGTTTAACCCTTATGTTCAGGGTGTCTGAGATCCCAGCTGTTAAACATGATTAAATGCAAAATAGTGTGACATACATTCAGTTTCTGTCTGGTGTTGAGTTACAGTTCACTCAGTTTAAACTATACAGAATCCCAAATAAGTACACACACACACACACCCAAGTCAATGTAAAGTCATACACAAGGCCAAGGGTTATGTCATATGCTTTTGCAACTGTGCAAAGGTGAATAATGGATTTTTTTTTTTCTGGGAATGTGCTTAGGGTATACACTTAGACCGCAAAGCCCTCAATATTTTTATTCAAAAACAGGATCTGTTCCAGTGTGTTGGGGTTCAGTCGGTTCCTTTTTTTGCAGATTACTTCTCCAGCCTTGGAGAATACTCTCTCACATGGGACAGAGGATGCAGGTGTAAACAAGTAGTGTTTAGCCAGGTCATGAAGGTGTGGATAAGTCATCTTCTGAGTAGACCAGTATTCAAGTGGGTCAACACAACGTGGCAGAATGGGGTCTCCAAGGTACTTCTGTACCTCCACTGTAGCGTCTGCAGTGGCACTGTTGGTGCGCTGTGGAATACTCGAATGCCTGTCCAGGGTTTTCCATAAGTCTACCACCACAATGTTTGATGATGAGCTTGTGGGTTCTGCTGAAGACCCTGCTGAGGTTCCTGGTGTTGGTTGAGCCTGTGGTGCTGGTGTTTGTGGTTGCCTCTCAGGTCTAGAGGCCTTGATGATTGCTGCACATTGTGATTTTTCACTGCAGTCTGGGCTCAGGTGTCATTACTAAAAACAACCATTTTAAAACGTGGATCTAAAAGTGTTGCCAGAGCAAGGCAGCTCTTTTGCTCAACTGAGTTGTCATTCAGTTGTTTGAGCAGGTTTGCAGCCAGTCGTGAGCCCATATCAGATGTCATGTGGGTAGTCATCTCTCGAATGGATGTTTTCAACATTTTGATCATTTGAATCACCTTGGATCCTGACACCCTTTTCTCCTCTGACATTTCCACCATGGCTTGGTGGAAAGGCCCAAGAATCCCAAGGCATTGATTTATAGATTCATACTCCTCAGTGTGAATGGTGTCAGTTCTGATCTTAGAGTGGGGAGGACTGCTCCTAGAGGCTCTCGCTGCTCATACAGCCGCTGAAACATTGCAAAGGTGCTGTTCCATCTTGTTTCCACTTCCTGAATCAGCTTATGTTGAGGCCTACCCATCTGGTGCTGGAACTGTGACAGCTTGTCCTTCGCTGTGGTGCTGGATCTGAAATGACCCACGATCTTGCGCCCTTGGTTACGGAGGTCTTCTAACTCGGGGGTTGAATCAATGGCCTTCTTCACCACCAAGTTGAGCCCATGTGCGAAACAGTGTGCATGGCGGATTTTTAAAGTTTCAACACAAGCCACCATGTTTGGTGCACCATCAGTGACCATACAGCTCACTTTTCCAGAGATACCCCATTCCCTCATCAGAGTGGCTTTAGCCTCTGCGATGTGAGCTGCTGTGTGGGTCTTGGGGAACTTGGCCACGCCCAGAAGGATGGATGAGAGCTTCCACTCTGAGGTCACATAGTGACATGTTACCGCCATGTACGCATCAGTGTTAACTGATGTCCACATGTCAGATGTCAGGCTTACTACTGCAACCTTCCGCACCTCAGCCTGGGCCTTCTCCTTCAGCTCTACGTGCTTCTTGGCTACCACAGCCTTCAGAGCTTTCCTAGTGGGAAGGATGTAGGTGGGGTCCAGCAAGCTAACCAAAGCCCTGAAACCTTGATCCTCAACCACAGAAAATGGCTGAGTGTCCTTCACAACCATCTGGACAAGGGCCTCATCCAGCTTGTGTTGTCTGGATATATATATATTTTTAATACTTTCCATTATATATAATCTTGAAATAAAAGTTAGGCTACTTACTGTGAGTATGCCCCGCTGCAGCACCTGCAGCATTGGGTTAAGCATCTGGATGCTTAGCCCTAAGGTGCCTCAACATTGAGGATGTATTGTTGTTGAAAGCCAATTGTTGAGTACAAAGCAAGCATCGGACCTGGAAAAATAAACATCAATACAATTATTAAAAGATTAACAGATCTACTAAACAGGTTATTTGCTTATACATATACAACACATCATGATCAGTCTACAATAATATAATAATAATAATACAATAATAATAATAATCTTAATAATAATAATAATAAGAATTATCGCATTAGCCTACCTTAGTAGGAGATTCCATGTTAAAATGTTCCCAAACTATGGATCGACCTCTCTTTCCTACTTGTGCACCACTACTCTCCATTGCTCTCTCTCTCTCACACACACACACTCACTCACGCTCTCTGTATATCTCTCAAAAAATTTTTTGCGTGTCTTGATCTCCTACTGACAGCCCTTGAAGTAACGGGATAATCACTGCATCAGGTGGTGCCGCGAAGCGCCAAATTTTTTCAAACCAGCTGTCCCGAACATCCGATACTGCATGATGTTCGAAGCTTCAAACGTCATCAATCACATGGTATTGTCATTTTAATACAAGCATCGGTACAGTGTGTGATACAATAGTGCTTTGAAAACTGCGTCGGAGCATCGGAGCCCCGGTATCAACCGTCCCATCACTACAATGGTGTCAATGCAGGCACTGTTGACATCAAATGTCAAGTGTCCCCAACTAAGCAAGCCAAAGGCGACAGCGGCAAGGAACCCAAACTCCAACAGGTTTGGGTTCCTTGCTTATTCCTTCCTTGTTCTGTTCCCATTTCAGAGTGTTTTTGTAGAGTTGAGTTTGTTTGATTAAAGAAGCTGCTGCATTGAGATCCTGGCTATATTCCTTTGTGCTGCATCCAGCAACCGTGACAGGTTCGTGGTCAAAATGAACACGAATTGACATGAAAAGGTAGTAATCTCACCATAAATGCATTTAAAGGAACACTCCACTTTTTTTGAAAATAGGCTCATTTTCCAACTCCCCTAGAGTTAAACAGTTGAGTTTTACCGTTTTCGAATCCATTCAGCCGATCTCCGGGTCTGGCGGTACCACTTTTAGCATAGCTTAGCATAGTTCATTGAATCTGATTAGACCATTAGCATCTCCTTAAAAAATGACCAAAGATTTTCAATATTTTTCCTATTTAAAACTGGACTCTTTTGTAGTTACATCGTGTACTAAGACTGACGGAAAATGAAAAGTTGTGATTTTCTAGGCTGATATGGCTAGGGACTATACTCTCATTCCGGCGTAATAATCAAGGAACTTTGCTGCTGTACCATGGGTGCAGCAGGCGCAATGATATTGACATTTTCGAAAGGTAGATTTTCATAAAATATTTTATGTTGCAGTGTGTTCTCTGTGTTTGGGTGTGTGAACTCAGACACTGTCTATCAGATGACAGAAATAGATTAAAAAGCCTTGGGAGAAACCAGACTTTTTTTATGCTGTTAAGAGGGCTGATGGACAATTACACGCTGCAAAGTTTCTGAAATGCAGGCATTAACTCACTAAATCGCAATGATTGACATAGCTATAGCATGGGACAAAAATGTCAAGATATATACGCATTAAGCAATGTAAATTCTGACTAACAGATTAATAGAAAAATATTAGAATTTTTGTATCAATATTTTTTTTAATTTTTATTAATACCATCTATTATTTTGGTTTGTCATGCTTAATTTGGTACATAGTCATTAAAATAATTATAATAATCATTAATGATGCATTTAAAAAAAAAAAAAAAAACTGCCAACAAGAATAAACATTTATTAACAACAACTGTTATATGAATAGACGAATACATTGGAAAGAATAATAAAAAAAAGATATTCTAAAAAATATCTATAGGTGATTTTATAGAATATTTTCTGTGTACATTTCTTCTGTGTACAGTCTTGTGAGTTAACTATACTTAACTATAGTTGAAGAAAAAAAATCATTTTGTCTTTTTTTATTTCATCTAAATTTTTTAATCAAGTAATGATTCATTAAAAAGATAAAGATAAAAACAAATGGAGCTAGCGCAAAAATAAATTTTAGAAGCCGGTATAAGACTTGTTAGCACTGCCAGCTAACCTTGTAAAGCTATTACTAATCAGATGTTTCCTTCTGTTCTTTTACAGCAATGGATTTTTTTTGTTAAACAGAAACTCATCAACTGGAATCTTGAGTGCCTCGTCGAAAAATCTGCTGGTAATCATGTGATTAACAATTTTGAATTTCAAATTCTATTTCTTTGTAGGTAAATACATTTTTCTCAGATTCACACAGATGCATCCACTGAAACACGAGCAAATGGTTAATTAATCTAGAGACACAATGAGGACAAATGAACTGAACAAGACATGACAGAATCTAGATGAAGACATAACAAAAGTCCATAACCGTTACAACTGTTTACAACATTGATACAACATTGAGTATCAAATCATCATATTAGAATGATTTCTGAAGGATCATGTGACTGAAGACTGGAGTAATGATGCTGAAAATTCAGCTTTGATCACAGGAATAAATTATATTTTAAATTAGGCCTATATTATAATAGAAAGCCATTATTTTAAATTGTAACAAATTTCTGTAAAAGTTTTTTTTTGCACTATTTAAATTTGGATATTTTACAATTTTATGGTTTTTGTTTGGCAGCCGTTGCTGAGAGTCATTTGATTGTTTTTTACAGTGAAGGTGTTTGATCATAATAATAATTCTGGATATTTTACTTTAATTTTTACGGTTTTTGTTTGGCAGCAGCAGTTATTGATCTTTTTTTATGTTTTTTTTTTTTTTTTTTTACTGCATATATCAGTTGTAAGGATCATTATTTCCATTATTTTATGTTAAATGTTTGGCACACTGTGCTGTCATGCATTTCACCATTTAAGTTTTTTTTTTTTTCTTTTACAGTGTAGCATACAAAATTTGCTAACTTTATATCAAACAAGTGACTTTTGGATTATGACTAACATTATATTTATTACACAGCAAATGAATCAGAAGATGGACCATTTTCTATGTTCAGTCTCACCAGATTAAATTTATTCAGGTAAACACTGCAGTAAAAATTCATACCAAACAACTTTTATTTTTGATCCGTTATTATTCAGAAGACTCTCTGTCATTGCAGTCCTGACCATGAAGATCCTGATATGATTTCAGTATATCAGCGCACAGGTGGGTTAATACTGAAGGAAGGAAAAAGATCATCACATAGTGATTTCTTGCATGTCTTATTGTGTATTTGTCTCAAACAGCTTCAACATCCTTCAGTCTTCCTCTCTATGAATCTCAGCATTTTTGGAGAGAATTAAAGAAATGTAAGTATTCAAAAGTTAATACAAATATATATTTTAAGTTATAGTATGATGGAGGTAAAATATAATTTGACACTCATGTGAAACTTTCTCAACTCTCTATCTTTTATATTTTTATGTAGCATTTGAACCGGGATCTCCTCTGAAGAACTGAACACATTAGTGATTGTGGACACACACACATCCAGAGAACATTCTGATGTTGTCAGGTGCACCAAAACATTGTGTTGTCTTTTTAAAACTATTTTGATGATCACTTTTACTCCTATGCTGTGGAAAAGATGGAGTACAGTTATTAATAATAATGAGAAATGTTTCTTGAGCATCAAAGAGACTTCTTTCACAAACATTAAGAAACTTAAATATTCAAACTTTTGTCCACCAGTGTTCATCAATCCAACAGAGTTTAGTAATAGTGAAATGATTTTGAAGGTTATGTGTCATGATACCTAATGAGATTGTGAAGAGAACTGCTTAGTCCTGAGCTGGACATTTCCTTTCTGACTTATTATAAATTATGAATTTAACTGTTGATATTTTATTTATATATATATATATATATATATATAATTTTTTTTTTTAACAATAACCTAAACAAACAATGACTTTACATTAATTTTGTCAAATGCTAACGTTTTGTTTAGGATTTTAGGTATGTTTTAACACAATGTATCCAAGTACAGCACATGGTAATTTTACACATTTTCTTTGTTTTACCCTTTCTGACACACTTACTGTGTTAAACTCATTAACACAATGAATGAGTTTAAATTAACACAATGCATTACCCCTAAACACCCATTAATGTGTAAAAATTTAACACAAGTTGTTTCATTTTTAACACATCCTTTCTAAAAGTGTAACATATTTCTGCTTTACAGTATTATACTATAATTTCTACAAAAACATTACATGATTTATTTATTTATGATGAAAGCAGGAAGATCCAGACCTACAGGAGTGACGATTACTGACTATTGACCGGTAAGATCTTCAGACAGCCAAGGCACCAGAAGAATGGAAAGAGTGTGTGAGTGAAGGTGGTTGTGAATGTGTGTAGATGTGTGTTAGTTACAGGATCAGAGAATGACACCCTTCCTCTGTCATAGTCCAGATTCACTCTCACACGATCAAGCTTCTGTTTAAACTGTCCACACGTCACTCTCCAGACATCAGTGTTAAAGAAAACACGTCCCTTCCTCTGGTTTGATGCTGTAGTTACTCCAAGAGTCCAGTCTGAACTCTCTTTAAGCTCCACATCCCAGCAGTGTGTTCCTGAGTTAAAACCCTCTAAACCCAGAACACAGGCATAATAGTCAAATCTCTCTGGATTATCAGGAAGAGGTTGATCGATCCCGCTGTTTCTCACACTGGTCAGATCATCAGACAGGACGAGATGTGGATTCGCAGTGTTTGGATCCAGAATCACAGGAGCTGATGAGACACAATCAGCAGATGCTTTTATTCTGATGTTCATATAATGATCAAGAGTGAACCAACACAGATTATTATGAATTATGACACTCGTCCTGTTGATCAAACACTTCAGACATTCTCCTCTGATCACTGTCAGTGCTGTTATTAGTTTCACACTCATTTTATCATCAACTACAAACATTAAATGTGTGATTCAGACATTTGTGTCCATCAAGAGAAACTGATACTTTGGGAAAGTTAAAATAACAATAAATCAATGAGATGTTGAGATTTCTGCTGTAGATGAAAAACTGTAAGTGTGTGTCTGATCTTCAGCAGCATCTGATCATCTTCATTTTATTGGCTCTTATAGTCTGTGTTGGTTTAAAATAGTTTATTCTCACTGTCTGTTGTGTTTGACTGACTAATTATGTTGGCTTGAGAAATTATTATTATTATTACTATGATTTTGAGATTAAATTTTCTGATTGTAACTCTTCTGAACAACCACCAAACCCTCAGACTGTTCTGACTCGGGTTGCTTTATCTTTTCTATCTGATCAGACTTACGGTTTTCCTAAAAATGACAATCAAAACTGAAAAATCCCACAGACTGTCATTGACAGAAAGTTCAAATGAGCAAAAACTGATCAAACTCCAACTTACAAACATTCAAATCTAAACAGACAGAATCCTATTAGACTTAATTAAACTGCCATTTTATCTAATGCCTTGGACACACTCAAGGGGCCATTCACACAGAACGCGTCTTTGCGTCTAAAAACGCGAGACGCGGCGCTCGGGAATGGTTTTAAAAAAAGCGCAGCATAAAACACGAGGGTCTCGAGACGCGCTTTTGAGACGTGATGCAATAACGACAATAACGGAAATAACAGAAATAGGCAAACAGCAGAATTGACAAATACGAGTTTTGACATGGAAAAAAAGAAAATAAGATATGAGTGACAGTTTTTTAGTAATTGTAAGAGAGGGAGCGGTCTTTGGCGCTTTCTGTGACAGATGGCCAGTTAGACGCTGCAAAGTACATATAAATGCGTGATTCACTATCAGAATGGGCTATAGAGACAGAGCGACACGCGTCATAATCTGAAAACCACGTCCACCGGGGGGGAAAACCATCCAACCGTCTCCATTGACTTTGTATAGACTTTGTATAGCGTGAGGCTGCCTCCTTGTCATTTCGGACTTATAACAAAAAACAGAACAATGTCTAAAAGCTGCTATGTGACAAGGTGTACAGAAAACAAGCTGAAAAAACCCAGAACCAAAAACCCAGAAGTTTTTATAAGCTGTCAACCCAAAAAACGAGGGTTTAAGGACTAAAAAGTGGAATGCAAATGTGAATTTCTAATAAACTTGCAGCTAAAGTTCAGGTAAATATCCGTTGTCCAAATTCTCCATCTGATTGTAAGATTAAAATGTATGACTCTGCAAATCCATTAAAATAATTTACAACAATTACAAACAGCTAATGAATTGTATTTTTATTGCAACATGTTTGTTGCATTTTTTATCGCACCGTGTTTGTTTGATGCATAGGCTAAATGCTAATATTAAGTATACATGCAGTGATGCCTGTGCAGCAACAATAATGTACATAGTTCTGATCTAACCTATTCTAATCATAATATGGTTAGTTTCTACTAATATCAGAGGCTATATGCTTAATATGTAGCTCTGTTTGACACATTTTATATCGGGGGTCCTCTCTCCATGTCTCTTTCGCCTAAGGGGTCCACGCCCTGAAAACATTGAAGACCCCTGGCCTACTTTGAATTATGGGTTGCACTTCCGGTTTGGGGAACTTCCATTTAAAAAGACTGAAACAAATCGTTTCAAATCATAAGGTTGTCCTACAAATAAAGCTTATCCGTCAGTTTGACTGAATGAGCTGTCAATTTTTCTTTCATGTCTTATTTTCAGACATCATGGGAATAACTTAACGCTTGGTATTTTAACGTAACGTTATAACAAGAATATCTATGGCAAGAGCTCTTTTCAGCCGCTGCTTTCTATCCTCGTGATTATTTTCTTTTGTCCCTTTGCATTCCGCTGTAACAGTATGAAAAAGGACAACATATACTGCACATTTGTGGTCTGTTCTCCTGATATAATTTACGATATATCCCATTAATTATTCACTGGAATGCACGGAGAATCTCTCGTTTTTCTCCTCAAAGCCTCACGTCTCTTTCCAGGTTTGTTTTCACAGGTAAATACAATTTATTATATGTAAAAATGATGGAAATCACTTTGAAATAGTATCACGCAATGCTGAAGTTCATGAATATTTTTTTATTAAGGCAACGTATATTACATAATACAGATATATATCACTATAGTTATATTGCTGTGGAAAGAATCGTGCTTTTTCATGGCCTGTTCAAAGTACCTTTTACACGTTTAAATGTCCTTTTAATGTTCGTTGGTTGAAGGGTGAGTAGAATAATGTCATCTCATTGTACCAGTTTTTAAAAAAACGTATTATTGCATTCATAGAGCAAGTCTTTCACTGACTGTTTACAGCTTAACGGAAGTTACTCCCATGATTCGCGCAAAGCGTCATGGGGCGAAGGAATAAGGTGGATTTCTCTTCAGAGAAAAACAAATGAAGGAAAACATGTGCCTAGAGCACCTCCTAGTGGTCATTATATAAAACACAAAGGAAAAACCCTCCATGAGATATTGCTTTATAACTCAACAGCTTTAAAGGTGCTGTATATAAGATTTTTACTTTAATAAAGCATAAAAATACCCCAATATGTTTTCAGATATTTAGGAAACATTCTAAGTTCACCTACTTGTTTCTCAGAAAAACAATGCTACAGCCAGATGTTCTACTTTGAAATGTGCGTTTCGTGTCGGAATGTCTGTCTTTGTTTTGGTCTGTGTGAAACCGTGTGCTGCCAGTTTATCCAATAGTATTTCGACATCACAGGTTGCCTGTACTGCAGCCATGGAAATGGGCAAACAAACTGGGTCAGAGAATCGCAGATTCTACCTGACCTAAAAAGCCTCTGCATCCATCTAAAAATCTCTATGAACGACAGCATATTAAAACACAGATAAATCAACTCATCAGCTTACAGTGTGTAAGTCTCCTCGGCTTTCATTGTCAATTGCGCTCGCTCTTGTTGCGTGTCCTCAAGCTGGCCACCCGCGTCTTTGAAGGAGGGGGCGGGGCAAACAATATTTTGAATTTGGACTGCAGTACCTATTTCGACCACTGGGTGTCATCCTACATATAGCCCCTTTAAATAAAAATACACACAAGCTTAACTATCAGAAATTATTCTGATAAGAGTGTTTTCCAACAATGATGTAATGAAACAGTGACAAGGTTGAAGGGAGTAAAGCCTGTGTTTAGGCTATAAAGGAAATGTAATTTAGCCAAAGAAGAACTTTTATTTTAAATGTTAATTTATAAGTAGTCTACTTCAGTGTGATATGTTACCATATCATCATGCTTACACTGGGAATTTGAATACTTGTAATGTTATGATCAGGTGCAGATATCTAAATCAGAGAATATCATCGAGCGGGTGGATGATTTATTTTTAACAGTGGATTCAGGTACAAGTCAATGCAGTCTTTCTTTGTTCAATTTGCACACTGAACATGGGTTGGAGCTCTTTAATTTGAACTCTCAAAGTTCACCAAATTAATGAATTTATCTTTGAAATGTACAAAATTTTCTTATGGGGGGGGCATGCCCCCAGACCCCCCTAGAGGGATCGAGGATCAAATCGAAAACATTTTCTCCATTTTATGTCCCCCCAACTTCTCAAACCAAAGTTACACCCTTCACTGTACTGTCAGCTTTGTCTTGAGAGAGTTAGCAAACCACATTCTGAGGTAAATCTGGATTCATTCATTATTAACTATGTTAATATTCATCATTATCCAGGGCTCGACATTTACACTTTATCCTGGATATGTAGCCGGATTAAAATGTCAATAGCTGCGAATGATTGATTATATTACATTAAATGTAAACAGCGACTGATAATGGATTATAGTAAAGGTAACAACATAGATAAAACTACACCATTTACCTCTAACTCCTGTTGTAATCTGTCCATACTGACTGTGTCTACCCACTCCTGTCCATCTCCAAACGCACTTGGCTCGTATCTTCCACTACTGCGGGTCATCTCAACTCCTGCATTTGTTTCGCCTGTCTGTCATGCGTCTCCTGACAACGAGGCGCATGTTTCTGTTTGTGTTGGGAACGATTTTAAAGTTGTGTAGTGTATGATCCCCAGCCTTTCTCTGTAACCATTTACAAAGTCGGCAAATGTATGATGCCTGCTGTTTAAAAATCCGTTCAGATTTTGAAAGTAATGTAGTGTATTCCAGCCTTTAACAATAGCTAAAACATTGTAAGACTGAGCTCAACACATAAAGACTGTTTCCTTCGACTGAAGCTGATTTAAATGCCTACACACGGAATTTAAACAAACACTGACTGAACGCAACTGGCTCTGACTCGGCCCGTTTGGGCATGATCAGTCGTAAGTATCAAATTACATTCATAATCTACCTTACTATCTATCTATCTATCATGAAGCACATTTATCTCTCCACCCCTCCATCATTTCCAGCTAAGATCTTCTGCAGTCAGACTCACTGTTTTGGACGATGTCCTGCATCTTCTTCCAGACTCTGAACGGCAGGTTGCCCAAGTAACGTGGCACATGAATCAAAGCTCCAGAAGCCATCTGTGGATCCGGCTGTGAGCTCTGGACTCTGGAAGAACATTCAGGAGTCAGAACTGCAGTGGCTTTGGATCAGAACCAGAGACAGGAGCAGATCACTCACCTTTCCATTGAGACTGGAAACTCCTGCAGAACAAACACACCATTTATCATCAAGAACTCAATCAATGAACCAATGATCAACCAACGATCTGAAATCAGACCTTCAGAAAGCAGACGTCACTGGCTTTCATCATCTCCTCCATGTCTTTGATTGTGTGTGAAAGAGCTGAGATGTGTCTGTTCATCTCCTCCAGCTTCTCCTTCATCATCTGCTTCTTCTGCTCCTCTTCCTCCCTCAGTGCAGTGATTGTAGCTTCTTCTTCATCTCTGAGAAACTGATGAAGCTTCTCAAACTGCTGTTTAATCTGACGCTCGGTGTGCTCAGCTTGAGACTGAAATCAGATCACATTCACTTCAATCATCTCAAAGACGAACTGATTCTGGAGCAGCATGAAGAGTGAGTGAGTAAATGTGGGTTAGTTCACTACAACTTTAATTTCTGAAGCACTAGTACTGTAGTAGTAGATGTTCTGTGTCTGTAGGGTGAAAATACACATTATCAATCACATCCTCAGGTACATTCATAATGTCAGCAGTTCAGTTCAGGGCTCATGAATATTAATCACTTTGTTAGGCCAAATGAAAACACAGAAGGTGAGTGCTAGCCAATGGGATTAGGACTGACACATTATTCCCACCCACTGCTGAATAACCAGCTGACAGAGGTGTACACACTTGATCATCGATATACGCCAACGACTGTATGTGTGTGTGTGTGTGTGTTCCAGTCAATAAAGGAACATGTAATTATATCATACAAATCAATTCAGCTCTTCTAAACAAACTCTTGAATATGTCAAAAGAATCAATCCTCACCTTGATGTGTTGAACTGTTTTCTCAAACTCTCCTTTAATGTTTTCATTGTGTTTAAGTTTCTCTTGTAAGGACTTCAGAGCTGTATTGAGCTCCTCCTAGAATTTAAAGTGAAAATCTATAAGACACCAGAGATTTCTGTAATATGTTCATATATGTAATACATAAGTTTAAACAAGTGTTTATCCGTCTTACCTTATATGATGAAACCACTTCACCGATGGGTCTGAAATTATGATTGTCGTGTTGTTTTGAATCTCTGCACACTAAACACGCAGGCTGTTTGTCCTCCAGACAGAAGAGTTTGAGTTTCTCACTGTGTAAACTGCAGATCTCCTCAGATCCTGATGAACGCCTCTCATTTCTCTCCTTCAGGAACGACTCACACAAGTTCTTTAACACGAGATTAACTGGAGGAAGAGCTCTTGAGGATCTTCTCCTGCAGACAGGACACTCCCGAGTTTTCCTGGTTCTCCAGAACTGTTGAAGACACTCTTTACAGAAACTGTGACTACATGACAGAAGAACAGGAACACTGAAGATTTCATGACACACGGGACAAGAAAGATCATCTTCAGATAGTGAAGCCATTTTCACTGTTTGAGCTCCTGCAGTCTAAACTTTACTTTCACTTTCTGAACGATGGTTTTAAAAAATGAATAACCACAAAGATCTGCTGTCTGTTCAGAAACAAACTTCTTTCTCAAAAATCCTTCTTGAAAGTTTTATGCTAAAAAGTTCTTTAGTTTAGTTCTTTTATGCTTTTGTCGAGACAAAGTTAGTATGACAGGAAGGAGAAATAACAAGTTGGTCTCTTCCTGGTAAGTGTTGTAAGAGGGTGGAGTTTCAGATCACGTGGGTGTGTTTAAACAGGGCAAAGTACCTACAAAAGGAGGATTTTTTTCAAGTTAAATTTGTGAAAAAAATGCTTTAATACTCTAAAGTATAATGCTATAAAACCTGAAGTTCCAGTGATAAACACACGTCTGATCATGTTGCTGATTGTCAGTGTTTGGAGATGTGAGCAGAGGTGGGTAGAGAAACTTAAAAACTGTACTCAAGTAAAAATACAAGTATTTAAAGAAATAATTTTTTCATCCAGAAGTGAAAGTAAAAATGTTAATAATTACTTGAGTAAGCGTAAAAAGTATCCGATGACTGATCAAGTAGCAAGTTATTAGTTACCTCAGATGTGATTCAGATCAAGATGATAATGATGAAGGTGAATCAATGAAGCATGAATAACAATATGAATGTTTTCTCCCTATAATGTCCAAGTTAGAGATTGCATATCAAATCTACATTTTAAAAAAAAAAAAAAAAAAATTAACCTGCCATCTGTATCAGTAAAAGAGGTTTTAGCCAAAAGTATTAGTAATGACACAAATTTTTCCACAAAGGTTTCTGCTTCAGTTGTGTTGATTCATGTTGTTTCTAGATTATTGTGCAGAGTGATCAGACACATTTTAAATAAGTGCGAAAAGCTTTAAAAATCAACTTTATCACAAAAAATGTTTTGGCTGTGGAACAAAATGAACAGTTAACATCATTTCAATAATCATATCATATCATCAGCACATGGCACGGCAATGGCAATTTATTAGCACAATTAAATACAACTTACATTGTCCAATGTGCTTTACAATAGCTAAAAACACAGAAAAACACAAAAAGTAAAAAAAAAATAATA
This sequence comes from Mylopharyngodon piceus, assembly GCA_039654765.1. Classification (NCBI taxonomy): domain Eukaryota; kingdom Metazoa; phylum Chordata; class Actinopteri; order Cypriniformes; family Xenocyprididae; genus Mylopharyngodon; species Mylopharyngodon piceus. The sequence goes on along the minus strand of CM077441.1, from coordinate 35,381,354 downwards.
AAAAAAATGAAGCAATAAAACAGAATTGTCGAAAAATACAATAAAATAGACTAGAATTAGTGCTTCAGTGTTATAATATAACAATGAAATACAATGTATGGGTGCTTCAACATGTATTATATGCTTTGTCAAACAAATATGTTTTTAACTTAGATTTAAAAACAGATAAAGATGAAGCCAGTCTAATCGAAATGGGTAAATCATTCCAGAGTCTAGGGCCAACTACAGAAAAGGCACGGTCCCCCCTACATTTTAACCCTGATTTAGGGATAGACAGGCGTCTCTGATTAGATGACCAAAGTGATCTTGTTGGATGGTGCTCAGTCAAAAGGGTGGAAAGGTAAGGTGGAGCCATTCCATTTAGAAATTTATAAACGAGAAGTAAAATTTTAAAATCCACTCTGTAGTGTACTGGTAACCAGTGTAGGGAACGTAAAATAGGAGTGATATGGGAAAGTGTGAACGAGTACTAGTCAGGTGAAATCACTCATTCTGACTGGATTATTAGAGCATAGTGATTGCTATAAAAGGAGTGAAGAAGTGTTTTCAATCATTGTGTTCTTGTGTTAGCAAAGGTTTCCAAAGAAAGACATGTAGCCATCATCACTTTCCATCAAAATAGCCTCACTTGCAAGGAAATTGCTGCAAAGATTATTGCACCTGAAAGAGCCATTTATCGGATCATGAAGAACTTCCAGGAGAGAGACTCAACCTCAGTGAAGAAGGCTTCAGGACGTCCCAGCACCAGGACCATCAGCTACAGATTTGAGTCTCCACCAGTGGAAAGGTACTCAATGTTGGCAGCAGGTCGGTGTGAGTGAATTTGACACACAGTGAGGTCAAGACTTTTGGACAACACTACCATGAGTCCTGTGTCGAGCCAACAGTAAATCATCCAGAGTCAACACTGTAAATATTCACTCTCTGCATATATTGAATGTTTTTGCCAATAAAAGCCTTTAAAACCAATTAAATGCTTATCATTGTTTTCCAGTATACCATAGAAAAGATACATTTCAGTCGGATCACCTAATCGTCCACAAGAGCCACTGGGCCTTGGACAGTGATGATTGATCCTTGAGTTATATTCATATTTTTATCATTATTACCATTACTGGAAATTTTTCCTGTCACTGCTTTTATTGTGTGCATTGTTTTGGCAATATCATGCCAATAAAGTACATTCATACTGAAAATGTAAATACATAAAGTCATCTAAAACATGTATATTATATAATTACACCAGTAGATGGCGACCAATGACTGTCTTTTGAATATGATGATCTGATTCAGCTGGAGGAGCACATCCTTCCTCTGACATCAAATCAGTGTCCACATGACAATAATATATGGCTCTATGACATAAAAAAATGACAAGTTATGCATTCAATGAACATTCAATGGTCATCTCGAATCTGCTTTTCTCTAGTATACATTGTAGGAACCGTGGACGAACCAGACAAATTAATCATTCAGGTGATTCGTTCAAAACATAATTCCAGAAACCCTCAGAGAATCTAATTTTCGGCTCCAGTCCGTCTACAGAACAACCCCTGCTAGGTACTTTTATGGCACCAGCCACGTTTACATGTACACTTTTTTGTCATTCCGATTAAAATCATTCCAATTGAAAGATTTGGTGGACTGATTACATGAGACATTATCTAATCCGATATGTGTTTACATGTACCGGCGCTTTCAATCGGAATGACTTTGTGACATGCGCACATTAGCCCATGTCCTGTTTGCCGCCTTTTATTCCTGTCAACATGGAGTTCCATTACTTCTTATGTGTGCTATTTTTGTGTAAAGCGTTGCTCTTAATCAAGCAACAGCATGAATTTGTGGGCATTTTACTGCTGGAAGGACTGAGGAAAAGACGGGCACAGGAAGCTGAACTTTTTGGCGGCTGTGCAACTTCTCAATACTACCCCTCCCTCCGACGAAAAGCTGAAGCGTGTGGATGAAGGTCCGGAGTAAGGACTGGTGGGAGCGGGTTGTATTGCTGGAATTTAGTAATCTGGAATGGGAACTAAACTTTCGCATGAGTCGCCGGTCATTCACACGTTTGTGTGGACTGGTAGAGGGATTTATGTCCCCAGATGAAGAGACCGTCAGAAATCCAATTCCCCTAATTTGTGCATCGGAAGCTGTGTGGAATACCGTGTTGTGGCAAATCAATTCGGTGTTCACAAGAGCACAGTAAAAAAGTTTGTGTATATCTTCTGCAAGGGAATGATGAACGGGCCGATACGAGATCTGATACGGATGCCAGGTGAAGAGGAGGCATCTGAAATCGCACGGAAGTTTGAGGAAGCGCATTTTGTCCCTCAAGTAATGGATCTTATAGACGGCACCCACATCCTTATCCTCCCACCATCTGATGGTTATAAAGATTTCGTCAGAAAAGGCTGGCCTTCATATGTTCTGCAGGCTGTAGTAGATGACAGATGCTGGTAAGACATTCCTTAAGCACATTAAACTTGTTCACCATATGTTTAGCGCAGTTGATAAGTAGGTTTTAATAAAAAATAATGTACATTTCAAAAGGTTTGATTAAAAATAATGCAAAGTTGTTGTTTTTTTTTCTTCTAGCTTTAGGAGCATCAGCTGCAAAATGTCAGGCAGTGCGCATGATGCGAACGTTCTGCGTAGGTCTGACTTCTTTCAGAGGGCTCACCTGCTCCCAAAGGTGTGCTACAGATTGATGTTTCAAAACATGTCACTGCCAAGACAAATTGTGGCTATTTCAGAAATCATGACTAAACATTTAGACCAAGAAAGAAAATCTATTTTAACTTAAATCAACAAAATCCATGAAAACATGTTTTTAGTTCATAATACCTTAAGCTTTAGTACAAAATGTCATACACACCAGCCCTTGTGTCTAAATATTTTATTTATGGATGGCCAAATAATTAGAAAATGTATCTAAATATCTCACAATAAGAGGTTAAACAGTTTTAGCTCATTATGTAAGGGTAGAAAAGAAACATTTTATGCCAACAAATGAGTCTGGGTTATTTTAACTAAAGATTTTGAGGGATGACTACTAATGGAAACTTTTTTCTATACAGTTAAAGTTATATTTTAACAAGTTATGTTTCACTTTTTACAAAAGCTAAAGTTTGAAGGCAACATTCTTGCAATTTTTTTAGTAAACTAATTCAGGTTTAGAGCATACACACAACTGAAGAATAATTTTGCCTTTCTCTGGTCCTCTCTTTTTAGTGTGTCAAGAACATCGAAGGAGAAGAAGTCAGGCTTCAAATTGTTGGTGACCCTGCCTACCCGCTCCTAGATTGGCTAATGAAAGGCTTTATCAGCTCTCCTAATTTGACCCCAGCACAAGAGTCATTGAATGTGTACCTTAGCTCAGTCCAAGTGGGCATTGAAATGGCTTTTGGTATCCTTAAGTCAAGATGGAGGGTGCTTCTTAAGAGGAGTGACTTCCACTTCACATTCACACCAGCTGCGATTGCTACTGTACCTGTTGTGCCTTACACAATTTCTGCAAAAAAAGAAGCAGATTTCTGTAACAGCAATGGTCTGGGTGGAGGAACTCAATGACCCCACAGTAAATTTCTCTCAGCCGCGTCAGCCAGTGCACTATCAGGAAACTGCCACTGGCAACACTGCAATGGAGGCTCTAACTAGATATATGGCCAAGCACTTTCCGATTTGTAAAGGGCACCTTTTTTAACATATGTATGAAACACACCACATATAACACTTAGGCACATGTTTAATAAACTTCAAAATATTCCAGAATTTTAAATCAGAAATCTTCCATACAAAACAAAAAGGAACAAAAAAATGGCAGTGCTGTGTAGTGCAGTAACATTAAGGCATATGTGAAATGACATTCAAAATATTTCTGAATCTCAAATCTTAAGTTTTTAAACAAAACAAGAATAAACAAAAAAGTGACAATGCAGTTTAGTGCAGTACAAAATAATATTTCATTCAAGTATTCTTTTAACAAAACTGTGCCTACTAATGTACAAAATTTGGCATCAGAGAGCCAAGTGAGATTGCGTGCAAATGTGTGTGTGATTGTGTAAAAATGTGCATGTGTGTGATTGTGTGTGTGTATATGTGGGTGTACGTTCATGCATGTGTGTTTGTGAGCAAATGTGTGTGTATGTGTGTATGCATGGCTGTATGAATGTATGTGTTTTTGCATGTATGAATGTCAATGCATTAAGGCAAATGTAACAATGAACTTGTAAACATACAGTATGTAACCTGTAAACATTTAAAACATTTAAATTTTAAAACTTATATAAAAGTGTACCCAACTATGACGACTTCCACTACTGAGAAACCAGGAAATGTGAAAAGGGTCTATTCAGCGCAAATCATTCAAACTGACTCGCGAACCAATTTAGACAGCCAGCCTACTGTGTAACTTTATTGTTACTGTGATTAAACTGACAGTAAATAAGGCTAACCATCATTTATTCTGTTTAGCTGTTGTAGTTTGCCCAGCAATGAAGCTCAGAAAAACATGATCCTGTGAAAAATGTCATGCTGTTTAAAAGGCTTGCTTGTAGCTGTGTTGTTTCACCTCGGCCCCTTCGGTATTTGATTCTTCATGCAGTAGATGTAAGCATGTTAGCGGATACAGTTCCACGTTTTATCCAACAATGTTACTCTATCAGTTATATCTGTAATAACATGCAGGCTTATTAAAAGGGTGCCGCTCTCCTGGCGCACTCTTAAAAACACGAGGAAACTAATTTACAGTTTTTCACAATTGACATCAGTTAGTGTGGACTGAAACACTAATGATAAATTTGTACATTCAGTCAACAGTCTGTCTCTGTTGTATATTAACATCATTACATGTATTTAAACCTGTTTTTCACTTATATTTCACGTCTTTACTTATGTGTGTCTTTGTATGTAGCCTAAATTTCTTTGCACTTTTAAGACCAGGGCTTTTATTTTGGTGTGGCGTTGTGACATCATAAGACTGCGCCGCACTATGATGGTTCTGTTGTGAATCGGCTGAAGAAAGGTTTGTGGTTTTAAGCATCCAAATTTTCAAACAGATATCGTCCGTTCAGACAGTTTAATTGATTTCACAAGCAGTGTGAATTGATTATTAAAAGTAAGTAAAATGAGTAAAAATTCTGTGAGTAAAGCGCGTTCACAAAGTAACAGAAAAGGTGCGTCTCATTTCGTGTCCTATATCGTGCATCAGTTTATCTTTAACACGAATTCGGTCTCTGGTAAATTGTGATGAAGAAACGGAGCTTTTTCTAAACTACGAGTCAATTGAGTCAAATGCTTGTCAAAATGATTCACTCAGTGTTTCGAATCTCTTGAAAAGCAACACCAGAGGCTGCAGTTTCAGGAGCGCATACTAGCTGTTTTATAGCACTTATTCAATTATATATTTATATTAATTTTTAGTAATGATTTATTGATTTATTTGTTTAAATGTAATTGATATTTTGCAAGGCATTGAAAATTATTCCAGGCATTGAAAGTCAGGGAATTTTATATTTTATTTTTTTGTCCAAGTCACGGAATATCAGGAATTTTTGTTTGTCGCTTTAAATTTTAGTTTCCATTTATCAAAATGTAATTTTTCTATACCGTATTTTTTCCCCCGCGTTGTTTCACGTTTTACGTATTGTTATGGTTAGGCTATTTTTCCGCGGCATTTTATTCCCTTCCTGCTCGTCAACTTAAGTCAAATGCAGTCACCTGTACCTGTTAACTAAGGCAAACATGCCAGGAAAATGTTAATTTCAAGAGCTTTGGCTACAAAATGACCACTTCGAAGAATAACCAGCCGCGACACGACAAAGGATTCTATTTTTGAAATGGTTTCTATATTTCTGGGATTTTGCAGCTAATAGTTCAGGTCATAGAGAGCAACAAGGACACAAATGCACAATGAAAAGTATTTATTTAGTATAGTATTTATAACAGTTTGAACTCTTGTTTCCTTTAATTTAAATTATCCATTGTTGCTTTTAAAGTCATGCAAAATGATATTCAAGCTCAAACCTTTTTAATATTATGCAAAGCTCAAACAAGTGCATTTCATGACAAAGATTGTCAGTCACTGAGTATGTACGTATTTTGAATAATGTTTTATGGTTTGATTTTCATGTTTAGCTGCGAACAGAGCCCGCCCACACTCTGTTATGATTGGCTGTGATTTATGATTGATTTTGTCGTCTTGTAGCTTTGTCACGTCTGTTTAGAATGAATAAATATGAATAAATTTATATATATATACACATTGAATAAACTATCAACATTACTTCTGAAGAAAAAATATTATGGGTTTTCTGTCTTCAGTTTGCAGTAAAGGATAAATGGGAGATAATTGATAAATTAGTTTCATGATAACGATATATATCTCAATATACACTTACCTTTTTAGTGTTTGCGATGCACACAGAACGTGTTAAAGCAAAACATTAAAGTCCCCCTGTAGTCAATTATTTTATCACTTAAAACTCATCTTGATCACCAAAATGACATATTTAAACATTTTTTCCAGTGAAATGTTTTTTTCATGCCTTAAAATAGCTTGAATATAACTCTACACCCTTGCCTAATTTAATATTCATGGATCGATGAATATGCTAATTAGCCCCACCTCCACTCGCTCACGGCAGCTCAAAAGAGTCTACTGTTGCTGTAGTGACGAGCATATGCTTATATATTGCTATATATGCTTATTTAACTGTATAGTGTTAAATAAAAAACCCTTTGTGCGTAACGTTACCGTCTGAAATCCTGCAGGCGCCACACTGACTGACATATGCACATGAATCACGGTCACATGCACACGCCCAGAGCAATATTTTTTTAGCTAGCCTATGTTTTATAGGCTAGTATTAAAATATTTCGAAAGGTCAAAAACATTAACTTTATAACATTAACAAATATCGTCATAGACTCGCTATATTGCTAAATCTACATAATTTTTCATATCAACAGAATTTATACCGGGATAACCTGGCTTCTCTCGAGACTTTCCTGCTTCGGAGCAGTCAGAGTTAATGATATGCTAAAGCCTGCCGGGCCACGTTGTTGTGATTGGCTACAAGGTAGTCTGTGACGTCACAAACACCACCGATTTCAAACCGCGGGTTTTAGACTGTCTTTGGTTTACTGCAGTTTCAAACATAAAATACTCAGCAATGGAGCTGACTTATGAATTTGCACATGGTTTGTCTTAAAGCATATTAAAAACACTACATAGACATATAAACAACATTAAAAACTTGATTTTCACCACAGAGGGTCTTTAAAGGTAGTAAGGATAAGACGTCTGTTTTCATTACACATGAGAGAAGCGCGTTACAAACAACGAAAGCGACACATACCGCTTGGCTAAAAGTTTTAAACAGCTCTAGAAATATTATATGATATTAAAATATAATTAATATAAATAATACAAATAATCAAATGTGGAAATCTGTAAAAACAATAAAAAGACTAACACTAAAAAGAAAATGAGACGGTGAAAACTTATATTTTAATGCTATAAAGATATTCAATCATTTAGACAAATTGCATTTATCAGAAGACTATTAAACAAGTTTTGTTTTTAAATCGACTCATTCAGATTATCAAAAATCAAAACCATCATTCAAAATTAAAACAAATATGATTTTGGTTTTTAGACACAATAGTTCTTAAAAAATAAAATAAAATCCAAACACCATAAGAACATTATTTAATTGAACTTGAATTTTCTAAATCATTAGACTAAATAACTAAAATCACTTTAACAGTTGCATATGGAAATCAAGCCTAATGTTATTTGAATAATTAAAGGTGCCCTAGAATTTAAAGTTGAATTTACCTTGGCATAGTTAAATAGAGTTCTGTACATGGAAATGACATACAGCGAGTTTCAAACACCATTGTTTCCTCCTTCTTATGTAAATTTGATTTGTGCAAAAGACCTCTGAAGAACAGGTGAATCTCAACATAACACCAACTGTGACGCAACAGTTGGGATCATTATTATGTACGCCCCCAACATTTGCATATGCCAGCCCATGTTCAAGGCATTAGACAAGCCAGTATTAACGTCTGGAGCTGCACAGCCGAATCAACAGACGTTATGCAGGTAAGCAAGCAAGGACAATAGTGAAAATGGCAGATGGATCTATAATAACTGTTCATGATCCATGATATCATGATATATTTAGTGATATTTGTAAATTGTCTTTCTAAATGTTTCGTTAGCATGTTGCTAATGTACTGTTAAATGTGGTTAAAGTTACCATTGTTTCTTACTGTATTTACGGAGACCAGAGACGTCGTTATTTTCATTTTTAAACACTTGCAGTCTGTATAATTCATAAACGCATCTTCATTCTTTATAAATCTCTCCAACAGTGTGTAACGTTAGCTTTAGCCCCGTTAGCCACACATACTATGCTACTATGAAACTCATTCAGAATCAAATACATCCAAATAAATACCATTTCTGTATAAAAGTTCAATAAATACATGATCTGATATGCTGCATGACGAACACTTTGTAAAGATCCATTTTGAGAGTTATATATACCAGTGTGCTGACTACTGAACTTGGGAGCTGATTGAGACACACCCGGATACTTACTTTGAATTCTTTGTGTTAATTATTCTCATCCTAAACATGACATATTGTCCAAACACACAGGAAAACTCCTGGAGAAGCAGCTGAGATCCACGTGACACACTATTATAAAGATGGCGTTTATTAAAGAGGAGAGTGAAGACATAAAGATTGAAGAAGCGTTCAGCGTGAAACATGAAGATACTGAGGAACAAACAGGTTAGTTTCATTTGATCCTCATTGAAATGTCGACCTCTACTGATATAAATTATATATTTGAAGAATGTCATACGAGTGTCCTAATTAAAGCAGTTGTATTTAACATGGAGCAGGTCACCTTATGTGGACAGTTTATGTGCACTTTGATCTCTGAAACTTTGCAGACCTTTTACATTCACAAACAGTTTTATTACACACTGCATGAAAAGTGTTTAATATATGAATCAAAAAGATGAGGATAATCAGTACAGAGTTCTCTCATATCCATATAGCCCCTTCATCACAGTCCGTTTTTTGAGATTTGCCTTTGAAGGGGTGGTTTACCAATATACAGTCCTTCCATTCATACTGTTCCGATCTCTGCGCACTTTTACAAAATGCATGGATGTGTCCATCTCCACACTGAGATGGATGGGAGTACGCATCCTGAACTACCTTGATAATTGGTTGCTTTTAGCCCAACCGAAGGAGGAAAAACACACGCACAGATCGTTGCTCCTCAGCCACTTGGAAAGTCTAGGGTTCAGGATTTAACCTAAGCAAAAGCTCACTATCCCGCAGCCAACAAATATCGTTCCTGGGGGCAGTCCTCGACTTGGCCCAAATGCAAGCCTGGATTTTGCCAATTCACAGCCGAAGAATTCAGATGTTGGCTGTGTCATTCAGAGTCAGGGACGGCCTTCTCCTAAAAACTTTCAGAAGCTACTGGGCCTCATGGCAGCAGCCTCCTCAGTAGTCCCCATTGGTCTGTTACATATGTGGCCACTACAACACCAGTTGAAGCCCTGCCTGCTAGGGCCGCCTCATTCTCGGGGTGATCCATTGTTTTATCAAAGGCCAGGGGCCTGATGTTATAAATATTGCTCACGCAAATGTGCGTATGCAATTTTCCACGCACATGTCAGGGTTTATAAAAAATAAAGTAGGTGTACATACTGTATGTGCGCACCGTGCAGACACTTTAGATCAGGCATGGGCAAACTCCGTCCTGGAGGGCCGCTGTCCCTGCAAAGTTTAGCTCCAATCCTAATCAAATACACCTGAACCAGCTAATCAAGAGCTTCAGGATTACACGCAGGCGAGTTTTATCAGGGTTGCAGCTAAACTCTGCAGGACAGTGGCCCTCCAGGACAGAGTTTGCCCATCCCTGCTCTAGACTGTGCGTACACACTCTCTGGAGTGAGCGAAGTAATGAAGTAAACAGAATGATTTAAACTCTGTTTTACATCTGATATACACATTTAGATTAAATATGCCACTCTCGCTAATGGAGTTAAAGGGTCCCCTAGAACCCTATTTCACAAGGTGTAATATAAGTCTAAGGTGTCCCCAGAATGTGTCTGTGAAGTTTCAGCTCAAAATACCACACAGATTTATTATTATACCATGCTTTAACTGCCTATTTTGGGGTGGGATTAAAAATGCGCAGATTCAGTGTGTGTACACCTTTAACCCTTGAATGCATGACTGTTTCACCAATCATTATTACATATTCGGGTCTTTAGCGACCCGGCTTTACATCTAACACCGATGGATCTCTACCTGCCGCGATAATATAAAACTCCTCTGATATTAGAGTAACAATTAGGAAGAATAAAATAAAGCATATTTTGTTACCTTTTGGAGCTTGGAAGGGCTCATTTTGAGCAGATGTTTTATGTCATCATCGCTGTCTTTGTCAGAGCTCATTTCCCAGTACATTCAGCAAATTATAGCTTTGAGAATATGTTTGAGATTGCGAACATGAGCCCATTCGCGATCTCAAAAAAACTACATCATTTTCAACATCTTCAAAATCAATATTTTGATCGCTGACAGCTTCACCAGATCCATCAAATGACAGTGACACTAATATTTGATTGCTTTCAGTACTTGCGCTGCAATAAATCGCTGAGCCATTTCAAGTTTTGCTAATGATACTTCCTATTCTCTTGTTTTCTGTCTGAATAAAATGTCACTTTATCATTGTATATCAGACATTGCCATGTGGAATAAAGGTGAATTGCATTTATTCCGTCATAAAAGATTCAATTATTGTTGTGCAGAAAAAAATATACATACACTTATACACACCTCGGGTCGTTAGTGACCCTATACAATTTTTACAAAATATGAATGGGAAAACAGGCATTCTTTTACAATTTTATGATTTTTTTTTTCTTGTTATATTGTTTATAATGAATTGATTGAGGAATACTAAGAAGGTTGATGTCTATCTTTAAAAAATGAATGAGGAGGAGGGTAGTGAATGACGTCCCGGGTCAATAAAGACGCAAGGTATGCTTTTAAGGGTTAAACGCTCATGCTCCCCACCCCTGTGACAGAGTTAAGTTTCACTTCCATGATCCGTGACCGACAGAGGAGCGTCTTGGCAGCAGGGATTAAATCTTTAACAATGTCTGGGATAAGAAAATCTAAAGTGTAGAATTGGATGCACTTTGAAATGGTAAAAGATGATCCAAAAAACGTATGATGCAAGTTGTGCCAACAGCTCATGTCCTACCGCTCAACAATGACAAACACTGCAGCGCGCTTCTGCCGGCCAACGTTAACAAGCTGACTAATGTTAGCTGACTAGTGCGCTATTTGAAAAGACTCAAACGGACACAGACAGATCACGTGAAAGACTGGATTTTTTTCTATCACGTAGGGGAAAAGTGATTTCAAAACATTCCAGCCAGTTCTAATTTGATTTTTGGATGCTGTGAATGTTTAGCTAAAAAGACTGCCACTCCAGTTTAGCGTTTATTGTCTCTGCAAAAGACTTAGTTGACAATTCTGGCTATACTTTCGTTATTTTAATAATTTCTTTAATTTTAATTTATTTATTGATCACTCTGGGTTATCTAATTTAACTATTTGTGGTTTGTGTTTTGAATACATGGTTCCCTGTTAAAGCTTGCTCGCGCAGGCAATTTATCCGATTTAATTTGATTTGTCGACATGTGAAATGCATATCTATCTGCAGTGTGGCCTTTCTGCAGTTTTATATATATATATTTAAGGTTTATTAAACCAAATGTTATTATTCATTGTCTTCTATATCTTTGAGTGGTGTTCTGTACATAGTGGCTGTGAATGTTTATCCACATTGCCTTTAATTTGTTTAAAAAAATAAAATCATTGTCAGTTTCGTCTATCACTTGACAGGCAGTTTAGTAGCTTTATTAGAAAGTTGTTTCTCTGTGTTGTGTGTGAAAGAAAATAAAAGTTGTCTTAAGCCGCGGGTATAGGCTTCATTTTCCGTGTCCCGCTCCATCTCGTGCACAGTTCAGCGCGTGAACCTTTCAAAGTCCGTGCGCACTATCTAGTGGACTGCTGTTTTTCAAGCACCCCCCCCCCAACATATATGATTCGACTATCAGTCGAATATTGGCAATCTGATTTGAATCAGATTCGACTATGTAAATCCATAGTCGGGGACACCCCTATACTGAAGTTACAATAACAAACTTGCATGGTTAGTTTGAATCTTGTAGTAAGAAAGAGTTCTTTCACTCTTCTGGAGGAGCACATGGCTGGGGTTGCGGGTTTAAGATTACAGGCCTGGCAGGCCCTTAGGCCTTGGCCTAAAGAGGTCGCCCTACAGGGCGTCAGTCCGTCCAAAGAAGCAAGAGAGGGAGGAGGAGAACTGTGTGCTGGCTTTTAGCCTCTGGTGTTGGACATTCCCCCTTTGGGTCAGTCGACCAATGATGCATGAGCTCCCGACAGGAAAGTTTACAATCCTTTGTGTTTCTAGCAGGGGATCTGCACATTAACTCATTAAGTTGTTTTGGAGAAACTATAGATCTACTCTATCTCCATCTACAGATAGATCTACTTATTTTTTGACTCAGCACATCACTAACAAAACAATTAAAAAAATAAAAACCAAATGTTATCTAAAAAATAAAGTCCATATCTTAACCATTTCCTTCAAAATCTATCTTTGAATTACAATGTTTGTTTTTTTTTCATAATATTGGAAAGACCACAAAAGGGGTTATAATTAGGCTTCTGTCTGTGTAAACCTGAATGTCTCCCTCTGACTTTTGATCTGATTGACTAAAAATGCATCTTAATACAAGGTGTAAATAGGGACTTGGTTGGTTTAGATGTGTTGCTTTGTGCCATTAAACTAGGGTTAACTTGTATTTGTTTCTGTTTTGCTTTAGACCTAATGCAGCTGAAAGAGGAGAGTCAAGAACTGAAGGAATTTGAAGTGAAAAATCATTATAAGAAAGATCATGATTTCAGAACTGGAGAAAAATCTTTTAATTGCTCTATGAGAAAAAAGTTTTCCTCACGAAAGAGACCTCTGAATACAGAAACTAGAAGTGGCTTTACCTGCCAACAGTGTGGAAAATGTTTCACCCGAAAAGCAAACCTTGATCTCCACATGAGAGTTCACACTGGAGAGAAGCCTTACACCTGTCAACAGTGTGGAAAGAGTTTCACTCAAAACTCACACTTTAACCTTCACATGAGAGTTCACACTGGAGAGAAGCCTTACACCTGCCAACAGTGTGGAAATACTTTCAGTCAAAAACGAAATCTTGAAGGCCACATGAGAGTTCACACTGGAGAAAACCCATTCACCTGCCAACAGTGTGGAAATACTTTCAGTCAAAAACAAAACCTTGAAGTCCACATGAGAATTCACACTGGAGAGAAGCCTTACAGCTGCCAACAGTGTGGAAATACTTTCAGACAAAAACAAAACCTTGAAGCCCACATGAGAGTTCACACTGGAGAGAAGCCTTACACCTGCCAACAGTGTGGAAACAGTTTCACTCAAAAATCAAGCCTTAATGTCCACATGAGAATTCATACTGGAGAAAACCCATTCACCTGCCAACAGTGTGGACAGAGTTTCAGTCGAAAACGAAACCTTGAAGTCCACATGAGAGTTCACACTGGAGAAAACCCATTCACCTGCCAAAAGTGTGGAAATACTTTCAGTCAAAAACAAAACCTTGAAGTCCACATGAGAATTCACACTGGAGAGAAGCCTTACACCTGCCAACAGTGTGGAAATACTTTCAGTCAAAAACGAAACCTTGAAGTCCACATGAGAGTTCACACTGGAGAGAAGCCTTACACCTGCCAACAGTGTGGAATCAGTTTCACTCAAAAAGCAAGCCTTAATGTCCACATGAGAGTTCACACTGGAGAAAACCCATTCACCTGCCAACAATGTGGAAAGAATTTCAGTCGAAAACAAAACTTCAGTGTCCACATGAGAGTTCACACTGGAGAGAAGCCTTATACCTGCCAACAGTGTGGAAACAGTTTCACTCAAAACTCACACTTTAACACCCACATGAGACTTCACACTGGAGAGAAGCCTTACACCTGCAATCTGTGTGGGAAGAGCTTCTCACGAAAAGGAAATCTACAGATTCACATGAGAATTCACGCAAAAGAGAAGCCGTTCACGTGATCAGTGTGGAAAGAGTTTTTCACACAAAGGACAGATTAAAGTCCACATGAGGGCTCACACTGAGAAAACCATTCACTTGATCAGTGTGGAAAGAGCTTCACAGACAGTAAACGCCTTAGGAAACATGAAATAACTCACACCAGAGAGAAGCTTCACATGTGCCTTCACTGTGGAATGACATGCTTAAGCAATGCAAGACTTGATTCACATAAGAAGTCACACTGGAGAGAAGCCTTTCACATGTCTTCAGTGTGATGTGAATTTCACATATGAAAAAGACTTCAAACAGTGGGGAGTGGAGCCTGGCCCATCACGGTTCTTGTTGTGGCAAATTCGATGTCTCTGTGTCCCTTCAGTTCTGGTCTCGAAATAAAACTCACAGAGTCGAAGTTCCAGGTCTCAGAAGTATTTAACTTTATTGTCAAGCAACAAAGTGAGATGCCAGCTCCACATCTGAATCTCTCTTAGCTGGGTCACATTTTTCTACATTTTTCTTATCTGTTACAGTGTGAGATCCACCCCTACAGTTATTTTTCATGATCTCATTTACGGGGGCTCTCCTCCCACACCTCTTTCCCATGTACTCGCCGACCTTTCTACCATAGTCATTTCACTAATATAATTGCAGGTGTTGCTTATGTAAGAGACAATTTTCTTAGTAAGGGTGACCAACTTCTAGCTACTGTATGTAGGAACCGTGGACGAACCAGACAAATGAATCATTCAGATGATTCTTTCAAAACATAATTCCAGAAACCCAAACTCAGTCTAAAGGAAAACCTTGCCAATTTCTTTTATGACACCCATGTTTCCTGACAAAAGGAGAGGTGACCAACTGAAGCTATTTGTGACAAACCAAATGGTCACCAAGAAGATAGAGTCTTTGATCTCCAGATCAAAAGAGACAGAGAGACAATGCAGGCCTCTTTTGTTTTTCTGAGTGACCTAACTTTACAGAAAACCCAACAAAGACTGTTTCCACAACTAAAACTGCTCCAAACAATTTGAAATGGACTTATCAAACATCTTTTAACTGCATACATTTTATATCATGTCCACACATACTACCTGTAACCAGTTATGCTTTAGAACACCCACAATTCATGTAAATGTGATAACTCTGAATGGCTGAATGAAAGCATTTAGTGTCGGATATGTTTTTAATTCTCTTCCTCTCTTCTAAATCCTGGCTTGAATGAAATCTGTGTAAAATGTATCATATTCCATTTAATAGAAATTATGTCTAAAACAGTACTCTCTGCCAAAGCAAAGACCGGAAGTAACACCTATGTATGATTGGGGCAGAGAAAAACCACCTTTTGAAACAGGACGATATCTGATTGGCCAAAACTCCTCTCAGAGGTGGGACAAACACCTAAGTTTAAATAGTCATATCGCAAGACAAAGAGTTAGCAGTGAACTAGTCAGCAGTGACTGCGAGCAGAACAAAAAGTAACCATGGAGTAAGACGAGACCAAGCTGACAAAGGACAGACCTCATTCAAGCCATCCAACTTTCACTCACTTTTCTTTTCTTTTACTTAATTTTCTTTTACTTAATTTTCTTTACCGTGAGAGTCTCGTGTTCTAAGTTTTGCCGCAAAGGTCAACCAACGACTTTTGCCGCTTCAACTTTAACTCCAGCCACGACAAAGAGGCTTCCTTTCATTTTTCCAGCAAGCTCAAACGTGATTGGTTTTTACCTAACACAATCCGGACCTTTGAGACCCTGCGACAGATCATCAACTTGGAAAACCCTTCTCTGTGCGCCGACGAGAAGATTCACATTTAAAGTCGACTCAAGCAAGTCCCTCCAGATTCTAAAGCTGAAACTGGTGCATTTAAATTAATGATTCATGGTTCGTTCAGGTCTCCAGCCGTTCGTTCAGAGTCTCCAGCCGTCATGGCCGCCATGCCAGACTCTTCAGCCATCATGGATGCTGCACCTAAAGCTACTGAGGTGGTCCATAGTCCTTTGAGACTGGCTTTGAATTTGGCGCACCCACCACTGATCTATGGCATCCCAGCGGCTGGCATCCCGGTGGTCCCAGCCCTTTCAAGTCCGGGGGTTCTAGAGTTTGTTCCACTGTCATTTGCGCTGCCGGTGATGGCAACTGCCATAATGTTTGTTTGGGCCATACACTGCTCTCCAGCTCATCTTCAGGCAGTGGCGTCCATTCCTGTCCAGTCCTGTGGTGACTATAGAGGTTACCCGTGAACTGCCTGCCTGCCCTGTCACGACCACAGAGGTCTTCAATGAACTCCCTGTCTGTCCTGTATTGACCATGGAGACTTTCTCTGAACCCTGGGAGTTCCCTGTGATGGCCACAGAGGCCAATTCTAACTTCTCTATGCTCTCTGTACAGTCCCGCCTTTTCCACCATGTTAGGCTTCTGCTCCGCCGTGGTGGTTTCCAGTCCCATCTGATCTACTGTGGTGGTCTTCTGCCGTGGGGATCTTCAGGCCCATCTGCTCTGCTGTGGTGGTCATCTGCTCCATTATGGTGGACTCTAGCTCCACTAAGATGGTCTTCTGTCATGTTAGGTCTCCCCTTGAAGTTTTCTATGGGAAAATTCTGGAGGTTTTCCTGCTACCTCAGCATGGTTGGTGTCAAGGTGTTGACAAATTTTTGATTTCATTAGCCAGAATTTCCTGACAAACGAAACAAAGTTAGTGGTTCATCAGCTGGTCCTGTCCACGTAAATCCTAAACTCAAAAACTGATCACAATATTATCGTCTTTTGGGTTTAAGCCATGAAACTAAAGGGTTTAAATCTGGTGGTCTCAGAAACCACTCTATTTTATAATTAAATATGTGTATTGGCGGGCTTGCCAAACAGCAGCAAATTCACTGAGTTGTGGCCTTGTGGTTGAAAAATATTTGTCTGTTATTTTTGTCTATTATTTTTAGTACTTTGTAACAAATTAACACTCTGGAGTTGGAGGTATCGCCGGCGATACCACCTCGGTTTTTTTTCTTACCAGTGTGAAAGAGACTAAAAATACTGTCAATTTTGCACATACAATTAAGAGTTATACACCATTTTAATCTATGAAATATCTTCTTTTATTTGTGTACTCTCAGAGTAAAAACAAAATGATGTGCTTTTTGCAAAATAAAGAAAACTAACATGATGCGTGATCTGTCGTCTCCCTCTGAACAAAGTCCAATCTGATAGTTCTCAGAAAATGAAGTGTAACTTAGTGAATACTAATCACAAAAAAATTAGACTTATGTCTAAAGAAACATTGAAATGTCAAATTTTAAATTGTGTAAGACAAATTGAAAACAAAAATTCTCTGTTTATGTAATCTGAATGAAAAGAGAGCCATGTCAGATGCCTGTGATTCAGCTCATTATCCGCTAATGCGGCCACGCCCACGGAGCGAGCGCTATTCATATGCAAATTCTGAGTCAATACATGTGTACATCGTCGCAATCGTGTATTTATTATCTTCAAAAGTGTTTATCTGCATGTTATAGCCATGATTATAGCGATCTCCTGGAATGTCACATGGTATGCCTGTTCTTCACTGAGACATTTGTGGACTAAAGGTGCACAGAGTGCCCTCCGGCTGCAAGTATGAATTGAAAACACAGTATCCAGCGCTCACAGTGATGACAATAAATATTGAATAAATATTACTCCTCTGTATAGAAAATTGACATAAACATGAGAATTCATCAATATTTCTCCAAATGTGCATGCTTTTAAGCATATTAAGAAATTACGGTCAATATAAGATTTTAAGAGTAAAACAGGTCAAAATGTGAAGCTTGAGTCTTAGATCTTTTTAATGATGTATAGTTTGTCAACTGCACATTAACATTTAGGCTATATAACAAATATAGTCGCCTATAATGCCATAGAGGTAGGAATGTTCAGACGCTTTGCATCATAGAAATACATTATATTTTAAAGTATATTAAAATAGAAAACCATTATTTGGTTAGAGACTTGAAACTTCTTTTAAAAACATTAGTAATGCGTCCAATCTTTTGACTGGTACTGTAATTTAACATAGGCCTATACAAAATTTTCTTCACATGATGTGCAATAATACGTGCATGCATGAGACCACAAAAAATCCATGTTTTTTTTTGTCAAGAGTGGACATTAATTCTGTTATCAGCATGATCACAGAGGGTTTTTTCACATAGCCTACCTGACTGAAAGGGCTCATTATGCGGGTCATTATGCAGGTCATTATGCAGATCTTTGTCTTCTCAGGTGTGAATCACAGCATTATTCATGAAGATTCACACCTCCATGCATACTGTGTTTCTTGACAAAAAGTGTCTTACAAAATCTAAATCAATATATTGTTTTATATGAACGAGTAGGCAGGATAATTTTTACATAATTTTGAAGCAAAAACTCTAGTCTATAACCTCCAATACCCAGAAGTCTTGTGAACACATATATAACACTAGTTTTGTGGCCTTATTTCAGTGACTTAAGTTTTTTGTTTTTTCAATAACCACACATAAACGTTATTCCTCAAAAAATCATAAGTGTCCTTCACATAACTAAAATATTTAGTGGACAGGGGGTTCAAATAAAAATCAATAAACTCTGCCACCCGATAAATTTCGCTCCCACAATCAGAGACTATGGGGCGACCCGGGGGCATAAACTGAGTCGGCCATTTGTCCCGGGGCTTATGGACTTTCGGCAACAAATAAAATCTCCTTGGCCTCGGATTGGATTCCCCCGCGAAATACCTGGCCTGTCGCTGGCAAATAAAATCTTCTTGAACTAAATCCAGCACTATCCGCTGTATCTGGGGAATTGTATCTTGAAAAATAGGGGCTTGTAGCTTTGAATAAAAATTAACATCCCCTAACTGCCTTAAGCCCTCCTGTACGTACTCTGGTCTGTCCATAATTACTACCGCACTGCCCTTGTCAGCCGGCTTGATAACAATATCTCGCCTGTGCGATAATTCGCCCAAGGCCTTAATCTCATTTGCTGACAAATTAGGAGGCGGGGCCTGTGCCCGTTTGGCCACCTCATGAACACTCTCAAAATTCAGATAAAAAAAATCTAAGATTTCTCCTGGCAAGGCTTGGGGAGGGGGAACCCAATCCGACCTTGCACAAAATGGACGGGCTTGAGACGAATCTGACGTAGGCCCAAAGAAAACTGCCCTTTTCATTCTTTTGTGGAAATTACCCAAATCGGCCAAAACCACTCCCTTATCAAAGGGTCTAACTAAAAATGACGGAACAAAAGATTAACCCCCTGTCCAACAACTGAAACTGTGCCGGGGACAACTGAAAAACTTGGGATAAATTAACAACTGAATTGTTCAAGAGAGGGCCCTGCCCCAAGGGCCCACCTACAGTAAATTTAGATGCCCCAGCCAGTGTTTCAGCATCACTTCTGCCGTGGGCGTTGTCCAGTGAATTTTATCCATCTCTGTTTTGAATGCTTCCCATGGCAGCAGGGGAATACTGTGGCCAGT
This sequence comes from Mylopharyngodon piceus, assembly GCA_039654765.1. Lineage (NCBI taxonomy): Eukaryota > Metazoa > Chordata > Actinopteri > Cypriniformes > Xenocyprididae > Mylopharyngodon > Mylopharyngodon piceus. The sequence goes on along the minus strand of CM077441.1, from coordinate 35,361,658 downwards.
CTTTTCAAAGATGTTATTGAGTGTTTTGATGTTCTCCACTACTTTACCCGGCAGGGTCTTATCGTAGTTAATCAGGGGGAAATGAATAACCGTGTTGGGAAAAGTCTGGCGCGCCGCCCCCTGTAATCGTTCCACACTCTTGCCCAAGATAGTGGGATTCCCCTGTTCCCTATTATTAAGGCCAAATGATAGGATCACATGCTGGGTCCCCAGCGACACCAGTGTTTTGTGTTTGATAATATGATAAGCCTGGGCCAAATTCGCACCCGGATAAGAGTCTACCTCGACCCTATCATTGGCAATGCTCGGTACTCGACTCAAATTTGAACTTACCAAGATCAAAATTGGCCTAATTGGTGTCAGGTCCCAGTTCTTATATTTATCACCCCCGTGCTCATGCCTCCTGTGTAGACTTCGGGCCACCATCTGCACCTCTTTCTGGAGGCCCGTGCCGGGCTCCCTTGGGGCTGAGGGAGAAGTTTGCACCACTGAGGCTTTAGGGACCCGTTTTGGGGTCATTAAAGGTTTTTCAAGTACTGTGGCTGAACTAGGACCAGCTTGCTCCACCAACTCTTCCTCTCCCAACAAGAGCAGGTCCCCCTCAGGTCCCTGAGACCATGGAAAGCTTGCATCCCGAGTCTTGGGCTCTGCTTGGCCCTCTGTAGGCCCCGGGGTCCCCTGTCGGCTTGGAGTTTTTTGATGCACCACAGGCAGCTCGGGGGAATCTGGAGCAGCCCCTATGTCCTGTGCCCCCTTCTCTTGTCTAATCTGGACCTTACCCCCTTTTTTCAGAATCGAGGGCGGGCCTGAACTGAGACGTACTACCCTAGCCTCTGTTGACTGACTCGGTGCCTCCACTGGTCTTGGATTGACCAATGCAGTGTCTTCCCTGCTTGGACCCTATCCAGTCATCATTCTCGTAACTGTGGCTGTAGCCCGCTCAATCATGACCCCCCAGATGGTCTTTAAGTTGCGGCGGGCCCATCTAATCGCCACCTGCCACGCCTCTTCCCAATGGACACGTGAAGCCTCCAATAATTCTGCCCTGGCTTCTTGCAAAGTCTCCCCATAATGATCCTTTAAGATATCCATCCCCGTGTGCAGCCAATTTCTGGTATTTCCAAAGATCAACCACTCCGTATTAAGGCTGGGGAGTGCTGGCTGAACTCCCGTCGCTATCTGGTTTGCCATTTGCACTAGTCGAGCTGGCTGCTGATTTTGGCTCTCTGCGACCTGAAGCACATATGCATGATGAAATGCCTTCAGGAACTGGTACATGCTCCTGATAGTCTTTCTGAAGTCCTGATCTGCCGACATCTCAACACTGAGCCTACAAAACAATAGACCCACCATTAGAAAGGGGACCAAATCCTACCATAATAGTATCAATTAATTATAAACTAATAAGCAGTTATACTAGTAAAACAACCCCCTAGTCCTAATCCCTCCAATCAAAACTCCCCATCCCCCCCATTCTCAGAGGCGAACCAGGAGATGCTAGACCTATCTGGGCCACACATCTCCCAAAGGGCCTGTCTGGGCCCGATTCGCACTCGCATCCCACACCCCCCAAGGCCAAAAAGACCCAAGGGGGCACCGGAGGGTTAGGGTAATAGGGATAAATGCGAATTTGAGCTCCCTCTGAGTTGAGCCCTTTCTCTATATCTCGGTTTCTATAGGTCCTAGAGAGCTGAAACTCGGTGTATATATACTAATTGGGGGGCAGGGAGACAATTGCCCATGAATTGGGAGCTCTAGCGCCACCAGGCACCGAGATATGGTATTGAGGCCCCCCTATTTTTAGTCCTACAGAGCTGAAATCTGGTATATATACTAATTGGGCCACGCCTGATTGAATGGGCTTGGTCCCGTCTCTCCATCACCACCAGGTCCAGAGATATGGTATTGAGCCCCCCTAAGTGATGTCTCGCGCTTGTACTTCAATGAGTGCGAGACATCACTGCCGTTGTCAGAGCGCGATCAGACCTCACTAACCGGATGCTCAAGGTAGTTGGACATAGTGGTGTTTTAGAGGTAAAAAATGATATAAATACTGTTCGTTTTCTCACACAAACTGATCATTTCGTGTCTTAGGACATCAATGTGTCATCACAAGCCGCAGGGTTTCATTTGGATTTGTCTAAGCAAGTTTTATTTACTCTTATCGAAGTTGTTCCCATTGACACACATTATACGACTGATAGACGGCAACGGTTGAAGTTAAAAATCATCATTTGTGTTCTACTGAAGAAACAAACTCACGTCAAAGAATATACATTAACAAGAAGCGACACTCAATAGAACGTTCCATTGAAACACCGGCGCCCAGCAGCGGCCCTGCGTTTCCGCCATTTTGTGGTGAAAGCGAGTCGGCAGTCCACTAGTTTCTATGGCAATATCAGCTGCTTTGTTAATAAAAAATGTACATTAAAGCTGAAATCCAACCTGAATGATGACAACACAGAATAAAATACTATCACTAGTGATCATCAGATCCTTTTAACAATTTATTTTACAGACTTTGTGTTTAAGTCTTCCACTTTTTTCACAAAACCTTTGCTCTCTAGAAACCCAATCAGTTTGGGTTAAAATTCTTTAAAAGGCTTATAAACACTGAATTATTACCAACATATGAAATTAAATTAAGGACATGCATCAGAAAAATTGGGAATGTTGGACAATAAATACTATATGAATATAACAGCTTGATTTTGCAGTGTTGTCTAATTAAAGCAAAAGTGTCCAAAAGTGGGAATTATGGGATAACGGACACAGCAATGTATCATGTATTATAAGATCATTATGTTTGTAGCGTGATCCATTAAAACGTACAACATAGCCTATTTCAATTCAGACCTAGATATTATTATTACTATTACTCCACTAGGTCTGAAATATATTGTTCGCTGCAAACATGATCTTAAATGTATTAATTTACTATTAATAAATGTGTAAAGTTGCATAAAATGGAAATACTATTAATAAAGTAGGCTAACTACGTTACCTCAGATGGTTGAATGGTTGGATTCCACAACTGGTAAAATAAAACATATATAAGACAATACAACATTTACTGTAGGAGCCATACCATTTACTGATGACTTAATTTGAAAAACTGTTCTATTGCGCTTCTGATTTGGCAGTGAAATTCGCCGATTTTGGGTGCGTAAGATGTGAAGGATTCTATGGTCCAGTTAGTATTTTCACCCCATAATGGCGGCCGCACTACCGGAGCGCCATCTAGTGGCTGTTTCCCAAAAAGTATCAAAGTGTGGCCTCTTGGGTTCTAAGCTCTTTGCTCATGTGCATCTGCAGCTAACGATTTTAAAGAGGCAGCGTTCACTTTTACATTTAGACGATAAATTTAGATTTTAAATTCAATGTTGATTTATATAGAACCGTTAAACACAGTATGTAACGCAAGTACATTATAAGTAACTGTAATTAAATTACCTAAAAATGAACAGTAATCCCTTACTTTACTTTTTCAGTGGATAAGTAATTTAAATACAGTAACACGTTACACCCAACACTGGACACAACATAGTGATCAACTGACACCTGCCACCTGATGTCACCTGATGGAGTTTGGGTTCCTTGCCGCTGTCGCCTTTGGCTTGCTTAGTTGGGGACACTTGACATTTGACTTGACATTTGATATTCAACAGTGCTTTGATCTGCCTGCATTGACACTATTCTTTAAGAGCTGCTGTGCAGCCAAATAATATACCAGTTATCACTGTAAAGCTGCTTTGACACAATCTACATTGTAAAAAGCGCTATATAAATAAAGGTGACTTGACTTGACTTGACAAGAGGTAGACACAGCTGGGAATAAATAGGGTAAGGGGAACGAGCGACAGGTGTGGGAGATCAGCTCGTGATTGTGCACACAGCGCTATCAGGCATCGCTGATTGCTCAAATCACAAGCTGCAGAAATTGACAGGACACTAACAAACAACAGAGACGAACCGGTGAAACACCCTGACCGTGACATTAGCATACTGTAGTAATAGAATAGGAATCTCTTACTAAAATACAGAAACCCCTAAGAGGCCATAGGTTATTATTTTTATTTTTTATTTTTTCGTTATCAACTTAATTTTATTGTGATCTCAACATAACAAACGTTGTTCTGGCAGTACTGAACTGAACATAACTGATGGGGTGTGTTACATATCCACCTTACTGCGTTAGTTCATATTGCCACAGATTGTACGCGTTTGGGACAGAGTGAAGACCTTCTTCGTGATCGCTATAATTTGTTCAGTATTGTGTGCATTACTGACAAGTAATTAACTGGTAACACTTTACAATAAGGTTCATTAGTTAACATGAACTAAGAAATAAACTGCACTTATACAGCATTTATTTATCTCTGTTAATGTTAATTTCAACATTTACTAATACATTATTAAAATCTTGTTAATATTAGTTAATGCACTGTGAACTAACATGAACAAACAATGAACAACTGTATTTTCATTAACTAACGTTAACGAAGATTAGTAAATACAGTAACAAATGTATTGCTCATGGTTAGTTCATGTTAGTTAATACAATAATTAATGTTTAAATAATGAACCTTATTGTAAAGTGTTACCAATTAACTTATAAATGTTAAATGCTTGAATCAGTATGATTATTTTGCTTTAAAGTGTATCTGTTATCGTTACATTCCAACTGATAGATGCATGACTCATCACAGTTTCACTACTGCACTAGCGTTCGGTGTGATACTAAACCTATTGCTTATTAAAACTAATGTTGATGTCACTGTATAGTATTCTGTTTTCATATTGTCTTTATTTGTGCATCTTTACAACAGCATTTTGATCAGCGTAGTAGTAACTGAAAAAAAGTACAACTTTTGTAAGGTCATGAGAAAATTAAGTTGTGATAAGCGGAAAACTTTTATTATGTCAAGATCATGAGAAAACAAGAAAGAAAAAAATAATAATGCATGGCCTTTTAGGGTTTCTGTACTGAAATATTTCCAAATAATTTAATGTTCCTGGTTGTTACCCCTTTATTCCCCAAAAACTTTACATGTTGTTCCCTTATTCTTACTCGTAAGTTCTTTATAGGTACATTATAATTACCAAAATGTACATAAATTTGTTATGCAGTACTTTGCAGGCTGTAATCTAAAGCGTTGCCATTTTGCTTTATAAATGCTTATTTACCCAAGCTTCAAAATCATTTTTCAACTGTTTTACATCTCCCCACAAACTTATTTTAAGAACTGAGGCTGATTTTCTAAATGTTATGATGTACAAAAGGATACCAGGAATGACCTGTACCACAGTTTGAGAAACACTACTCTACATCAGATAGTGTGGACTGATTTGACCTTCCAAACGAAATTAATCTAAACTTGTACATTAAACAATCAGTCAACAGTCTGTCTGTGTTGCATATTGTTAACATCATTGCGTGTATTTAAATATGTACTTATATTTCACGTCTCTACTTATATGTGTCTTTGTATGTAGCCTAAATTTCTATGGACTTTTGTGACCAGGGCTTTTATTTTGGTGTGGCGTTGTGACGTCATAAGGCTGCGCCGCACTATGATGGTTCTGTTGTGAATCGGCTGAAGAAAGGTTTGTGGTTTTAAGCATCAAATTTTTCTAATAGAGATAGTGCGTTCAGGCGATTTTATTGGTTTCACAAGCAGTGTGAATTGATTATGAAAAGTAAGTAAAGTGAGTAAATATTCTGTGAGTAAAGCGCGTTCACACAGTAACAGAAAAGGTGCGTCTCATTTCGTGCCCTATATCGTGCATCAGTTTATCTTTAACACGAATTCGGTCTCTGGTAAATTGTGATGAAGAAACTGAGCTTTTCGAAACTACGAGTCAATTGAATCAAATGCTTGTCAAAATGATTCACTCAGTGTTTCGAATCTCTTGAAAAGCAACACCAGAGGCTGCAGTTTCAGGAGCGCATACTAGCTGTTTTATAGCACTTATTCAATTATATATTTATATTCATTTTTAGTAATGATTTATTGATTTAATTGTTTAAATGTAATTGATATTTTGGTAACTCTCTTGAAATATTTAACCTCATTTGTTTCAGCTCCTGAATTCTGGTTTTAAGTTTAAGTTTTAAGTTTTTAAGTTTGATGGAAAGAAAGGCCTTATTTTTCAAAGCAGAAGTATTTTCTGTCTTCAGTTTGCAGTAAAGGATAATTGGGAGATAACTGATAAATTAATTTCATGATAACGATATATATCTCAATATACACTTACTTTTTTAGTGTTTGTGATGCACACAGTATGTGTTAAAGCAAAACAATAAAGTTAAGACGTCTGTTTTCATTACACATGAGAGAAGCACGTTACAAACAACGAATGCGACATATAGCTTGGCTAAAAGTTTTAAACAGCTCCAGAAATATTATAGGATATTAAAATATAATTAATAATACAAATAATCAAACATTGAAACCTGTAAAAACAATTTAAAGATTAACGCTAAAAAGAAAATGAGATAGGGAAACCTTTGAACAAATATTTTATTCACACAATGCTATAAAGATATTCAATCATTTAGAAAAATTGCATTCATCAGAAGACTATTAAACAAGTTTTCTTTTTAAATCAAATTATAGGCATGTGGGTAAACAAAAATCACCTCAACAGTTGCGTATGGAAATCATTAAAAAAAAATCATTCAAATCATCAAAAATCAAAACCATCATTCAAAATTAAAACAAATATGATTTTGGTTTTTAGACACATTAGTTCTTAAAAATAAAATAAATCAATAGGCTAAGTAACAAAAATCACCTTAACAGTTGCATATGGAAATCAAGCCTAATGTTATTTGAATAATTAGTAAATGTTGAAATTAACATGAACAAAGATTAATAAATACTGCAGAAGTGCAATTCATTTTTAGTTCATTTTAACTAATGTTTACTAATGAAACCTTATCCAAAATAATAATGACATTAAAATATATTGTATTTAAAAAATGAATAGTTTAAATGGTTAGCTTATGGTTATGAGAGAGTGATGGGGGATGTTGAGCTCCTCTTGAGTTCAAATCTTCAGGGCCAACTCTACGAGAAAGACCCATTAATGGCCCGGCATACACCAAATGCTCGGTCTGTACTGGCCTTCTCCTTCTGAAGTCAGTTGTTTATGGTGACGTTCAAATTATGCCCAAAACAGTTGAGCCATGGCCAATTTAGCTGCCGTACTGCTGCAACGACATTAGCTTCGTTGTCTGTGGTGACACATGAAATTTTCCTTTCATCGACGCGCCATTCTTTAACACTCTCCAAGAGACTATCTGAGACTCTCGTCTCTTTAACCAGAAAACGGGTCACAGCAAGAGTGCACTGTCCATTTTAAGCTAGATTTATCATACTACTTTCCACAAGCGAACGCAGCAGCAATCAGAGTTTTTTCCCACTTTGAGAAGCAGCTGCAGGCTGGTTTTTTATCCATAATGTTGCCAAATTAACTTCACTGGATATTAAGCCGTCGTCCTCCATTTTTTGATGGGATGAATTTGACGTTGGATGCGAGTGTTTTCACAGGTGGGCGGGGCCAGTGCTAAGTAGACGATATTATCGGATATCGCGATATTTTTGAAGTCGATTATCACCCAAAAAATGTTTACATATCGCCCAAGCCCTACTGCACTGCGCTTATAACTCCTTATAATATCAAGCACGTCCCACTCTTTATATTCTCGTTTATGCATTTCATCACTCTGAAGTATCAGTAGTGCTTTATATTTACATACTAACGATAGATATTTTATACTGTGGTAATGATATATATATCGACTACTGAACTAGCGAGCTGACTGAGACACACTCAGAGATTTACTTTAAAACTGTTAATAATGTAAATAATATGAAAACAGTTTACAGTTTACAACATCGATCAGCCGTAATGATTTACTTTGGATTTATTATTGTTTCTCTTAATTATTCTCATCTTAAACATGACAAATTGTTCAAACACACAGGAACTCCTGGTTCAGCTGAGATTCACGTGACACTATTATAAAGATGGCGTTTATTAAGGAGGAGAGTGAAGACATAAAGATTGAAGAAGCATTCAGTGTGAAACATGAAGATACTGAGGAACAAACAGGTCAGTTTCATTCTCAAGCTGAACTCAGTCATTTGATCCTTATTAAAATGTCGGCCTCTACAGAAATAAATGATATTTTTGAAGAATGTCATATGAGTGTCAGTTTAAATCAGTTTTATTTGACATGGAGCAAGTCGCCTCATGTGGACAGACATGTTGAGATCACATGACCAGATAAAGTGCATTCCTTATTACGACAAAAATATGGATAGCCTAAACAAAACCATTATTTTGTGTAACATTAAACCCAATATCTAGTATCTAACAATAATATTTATTTTGCTTAAATCAAACCGTGAAAGGTAAGTAATTGACATTTGTTGTTTATAAGAGTCATAAAGTTATAATGAAGGACTTGCTGCAGTGGACACTATTTGTAATGTACAAACTCCTCAAAACTCACTCTGATCAATTACAACTTTTAAAAGGAAATATAATTGAAAAACATTTGGGTGGCAGTGGGAGAGTTACTTATAAATGTTTCTTTTTAAAAATAAATGCATTAAATGCTGTTTTTATATTTCTTTAACATTTGCTCATGTAAGTTAACAATATTCAGAACCTTATAAAATTCAGAGGGTCTAAAAACTTGGTATTCAAACAAAATAACAAACAGTAGTATATATTCATTGAGTCAAAGCAACAAGTCATATGTCAAAAACATACATGTCGAAAACACGAACCGAACTCTTTCAATCTCAGCTACAACTACAGTGTTTGAGGGCGGGGCAAAGGAGACGCTGTTCGGCGGCAGCCAATGAAGACCATTAAGACCATGTTAGTTACAAACCTACGTCGGTTCAGCAGGAAGTGAGACTGAATTACTGATGAATCGTTTCAGCAGTTCAGAATCAGTTCTTTCTTTTAGGAGACAATAACTTTATTTATCAGTCCCGGAACATGCCCTGTGTGAACAAAAGCTGTAATCGATGCCGTAAGGGGTGTGTCGTAATGATGACGCCGAAGCTGAGATAGTTTGCCAGCTTATGGGACGGTACTCGACGCGCTAGTTTATGATCGAATCAGGAAAAAAAAAGTGCATGAGCGTGGTTTCTTGAGAGAAATCGCAGATCATAAGCAAACTGTCTTTACGGGATGTGTGTGAACGCACATGAACAAAAATCAACTGATCCACATGATCTGTGTATAGGTTGTTTGCACATGACGTCATTGCTGTAGCGCAAAATGCGGCTGGAGGCTAAGAGGTGATTTTTCTATATAGGAATCGCTGTCACAAACTCAAAATTCCTATGTTTTGCGTCGTTTATGATTTCTTAAATCCATCAAACCGAGAAACCACAAGGAGCTTTTATCGTTTTTAAACTTTAAAAGTTACCGCCTTTAATAGAGTTTTGCGTCTGCTGATACTGAAATGAATATGGATACCTGCTAACCTTTTTTGTTTTTGACTTAGTTAAATATTCACAATCTTCATGGTATCGTTTGCAGGGAAGAGAAGATATTTTATCATGATCATTTGGTGTTTTCACTTCAGTTTTGTTTAATTCCGTTCACAATGTTGATCTGGTTACCGTGAAAACAGTGTCATGTGCTGCTGCTTCAGCCATCATGTGGTAGAAAATGTCCAAATAAAAAAAATAAATGTGTTCAACAAGCTGACAGAAGTCGATCCATTTCTTTGTTGGAAGGGTGTAAATATAACTGCAGTTTTAATGTTGTCTTTGTAAATATTCACTTTCCCATATGGCCACGGAGGAGAATCGGAGGGGCATTCAGCGGACAGACACTCTTTTTACAGTCTATGACAGACGCACTGTATTTTTTGTATTTATTTCAACAAATGACAACCAAAATCAAACCCATAGAAGCTTGTTAACAGTTTTGAAGTGTATGTGTGCAAGTTGTACTCATTCACAAACCGAGTGAGAGTCATACTCGCAAATGTAATGTTAATTATTAAACCAAAACAGAATACAAAACTTTCAAAAACGCTCATCAATGTGATTATTTTATTGAGTGGGTTCAATCAGTGACATTATTAGATTTGCTATACGGCGTCTCCCCGTCACCTCCTCAACCTGCTTCCCTTTGTGTTTTTACATGTAGAAAAGGCATAGACATCGTCCAGTTTTTTCCCTGAACGATGACGTGAGCTCCTGTTGCAATTCTCGATTCAGCATAAATGACCTACAATGGCGACATTTTTCACAATCACGAGAGAAAATCAAAATACTGCCCTAAACTCACTAGCAGAAAGGCAGCGCGATATAAACAAACCCAGAACTGAACACGGCGTGACGGCAGCTTCACATTCTCTATATCTACCTCCTCGATGACAGTCAAGTCTTTCAGTTCAGTGGAAAAGTCGCTCCTCTTCATAACATAAGGATCACGTCCAATATTTGTTGTGATTTTCTGTTTATACCTTTATAAACCAGCACAGTACGGACTTTTCTCCATCTCTTCCATTTTAATTTTCACTGCTTGCCCTCCACCTGAATTTTGCGCATCACCAGAACCACGTAATTGCAAACAACCTATTTTCCGGAATCTCTGTGTGAAAGGGGCTATAGTGTCTCTTTTAAGTCTTTTAACAATTTCCGCTTACATTTTTCAGAATTGGAAGAAGCCATGATCAGAGGGATTATTTCAAAGTTTTATGCCTTACTGTTGAGTTGTGAATTTTTTTTTTTTTTTTTTTTGGCCTGCAATTGTGGGAACTTCACACCTGGGGTCTGTTCTTCATACCTCGCTTAATACATCTGACATGATTTGACAGATGCCAGATCTTTTAATCGTGATAACTGAACTCTGGCTAATTTGGTTCTTCAAACGAATTTGCGGATTGGATTAAAATATCTGGATTAAGTTGTCTGCGATTACTGCGCATTCTTGTGTTCCTCGAAAAGGGAAGATGTATCAATACTCGAAACCACGATCAGCAATGCAGCGATTGGCCGGGGTCAAGACGGCAAAGTAGTGACGTCATATAATTAAAAAAGACACCTGACAAAAACCTCGACAAATTTCTGGACCTTTTATAAGAAAACAGCCAAGCAACCAATATGACATAAAAGTTATAATGGATAAATGAAATGTGCACCGTTTTTTTTTTTTTTTTTTTTTATTTATGGCGTAATGGTTAGAGAGTCCAGCTGTTTACCAGAAGGTTGCAGGTTTCATTCTCAATACCAGCAGGAAATGACTGAGGTGCCCCTTGAATAGGTTGCATTGGTTTATTTTAATACGCTTTGCATTGTTTTTTTTTTTTGTTTTGTTTTTTTTAAACACTTTAGGAAAGCCACCATTCACTACCATTAAATAGACGAAAAAATAGAAAGGAAAAAAAAAATAAAAAATATATATACATCTCCTTTTGTGTTTTGAACAAAGAAGGTAAAACATCTTTCGAACATAAGAGTGAGTAAATAATTACTAAATTTTCAATTCTGTCCGAACTATTTCAGAAACAGTCACAGAAAAATAAGTTGTGAAGGATTAAATTCTAATGCCACTAACATTAATCAGGACAGCAAGGAACCTTACAAAACCGTCTTGAAATGGTCTTTGATGTTTCTGGGATTGCCCTGGACTTGTTCAGGTCTTATTTTAGGGATCATAGCCAATTTATAGCTATGAATTGTAACACAGATCTGAGGTTGCGCCTGTCCGAATTGGTGTTCTGCAGGGTTCGGTCCTTGGCCCTTTAGTTTTTTTTTCTTTGGGTCAGTTATTAAGGTCCCTTGGCCTTAATTATTTTTATGCTGATGATATGCAAATTTACATTCATTCTACATCAGGTCAATCTGTGGATGTTTCTTACCTTTGTAACTTTTTATCTGAGATAAAGACTTGGATGGCTAACAATTTTCTGCATTTGAATAGTTCTAAGATGGAAATTATGCTTCTTGGCTCGCCCCATCAATTGCGTAGCACTAGTGCCATCACATTATCTATTGATGGTTCTGTTTTTGAGCCGCAAGATAAGATGAAGAATCTCTTTTGATTGACGTGGAACCCATATATAGCATGTTGTTAAAACATCCCACTTTCATCTCAGAAATATTACACGTTTATGGCCAGTTTTGTTCTTTACTACCGCTGAAAGATTAATTAGCTTCTTTGTGTTTGGCAGCCCATATCCTGACTGGGGCTTGAGTAGGTGATCAAATAACTCCTGTTTTGGAATCTCTGCACTGGCTCCTGGTCAGGTACTGAGGCGGACATTTCATGAGAGTGGCATATTTAATCTGAATGTGTATATCAAATGTAAAACAGTTTAAATCATTCTGTTTACTTCATCACTTCGCTCACTCCAGTAAAAGGTCTAACGTGTCCGTACATTGCACACAAATTTACACCTAGTTTTTTTATAAATTCCGATATGTGTGTAAAAACTTGTGTATACACATTTCTGTGCTAATTTTCTGTGTACGCAATGTTTATACATCAGGCCCTAGGTGTGAACCTGAATGTCTCCCTCATTTATTTCTGATCCGATCGACGAAAAATGCATCTTAATACCAGATGTAAACAGGGCCTTTGTTGGTTTAGATATGTTGCTCTGTGCCACTAAACTAGGGTTAACTTGTATTTGTTTTTGTTTTGCATTAGACCTGATGCAGCTGAAAGAGGACCGTCAAGAACTGGATGAATTTGTCCACATGAGAATTCACACTGGAGAGAAGCCTTACACCTGCCAACAGTGTGGAAAGATTTTCAGTCAAAAAAGAAACCTTAAAATCCACATGAGAGTTCACACTGGAGAGAAGCCTTTCACCTGCCAACAGTGTGGAAAGATTTTCAGTCAAAAAAGAAACCTTAAAATCCACATGAGAGTTCACACCGGAGAGAAGCCTTTCACCTGCCAACAGTGTGGAAAGAATTTCACTCAAAAATCAGGCCTTAATGCCCACGTGAGAATTCACACTGGAGAGACCCCATTCACCTGCCAACAGTGTGGGAACAGTTACAGTCATAAATCAAGCCTTAATGTCCACATGAAAATTCACACCAGAGAGAACCCATGGTTTTCTAAAACCATGTGTATACCAGAATCGGCACAAAATTCTCTTTATAAAACCCAGTCAGCGGAAGATTGTGAGTACATGCATCTCTATCCCATCTTCTCCATTAAAAATAAACATGGAGCTTACAACACCTAGTTTTACAATGCCTAACTTCACCAGCATAACATTTCTATATGCATATTCTAATCCACATTATGCATGTTTAACGACACAAGACATTAGGAAAATTTGAGATACTGACTATAAATGCCATTTGTGCCCTCACATTACATTGCTAAAAATCATTCAGTATCCTTGTCTTGTTTTAGGGTGTACTCACACTAGGCGCTCTGAACTGTACTTGAGCGTGGTTTGTTTAGCTGTCCCTGCCCGGGTCAGTTGGGCTCGAGCGCGGTACACATGCAGTGTGAGCGCTAACTGTGACAGAGCATGGAAGAGTTACTACTTTTTTGTGCACCACTGTCATCATTACGACGGCAAACATATTTATTACTACTTGGATAGTACACGTTTAAATTAATACAATTAATTTGCATGTATTTGGGTTTATAACGGGTCTGGTTCTCACTTTATTGATGAACAGTAATTGTAGTTTGCAAGTAAAGCTGCAAATTTCTCCATTAACGTTAGATGCCTTCGTAATAATCCTCTGATACGTGCTAGTGAAAATCGTTGCACGGCATATTAGGCAGTATCTTAGCGAAAGTGCTTTTCTTCCTGTTTTCTTCCATACAAAAAGTTGCATTGTATATGGCGCAAGCGTGCTCCGGCCCGGAACGTTAAGTGCAATGTGAGTGCAGGACAGCAGGGGAGTGGGGACAATCGCGCTCGGGCTTGGTTCAAGGCAGCCGTGCCTAGTGTGAGTACACCCTTAGAATAAATGTCAAAATTGTGTCAATTCCAATTCCCTTTTATTGTCATTGCACATAATACAATAAAATTAGTTAGCAAACCTTATGGTGGATCCACACATAACACAACAATAATTAAGACAATAAATATAACAACAATACAGGAACTTGACAGTTCCGTGTAAAGGCAGTGCACATTATAATCACAAAGTGACCTTAACTGTAGTTGTAATTAGTGCAATTGAAGCATTAACCATTCAAAGTGTAATCTGAAATTGTGTTTAGCAGAATCATTCAGATCTCTAATGGCTCTTGGGTAAAAACTGTTCTTAAATCTATTAGTCCGTGATGCAATAGACCTAAAGCGCCTACCAGAGGGCAGCTTGACAAACAGGTGATGTCCAGGGTGGGATGAGTCTTTGAGCATATTGGTCGCTCTACTCAGACAACGAGAGCTGAATAAATGTTCTAGTGAGGGTAGCGAGTCTCCGATGATGGTTCAGGAATGGTTTGAGGAACAATGAGTTTGAGGCTTCCAGATTCCCCAGATCTCAATCCAATCGAGCATCTGTGGGATGTGCTGAACAAACAAGTCAGATCCATGAAGGCCCCACCTCGCAACTTACAGGACTTAAAGGATCTGCTGCTAACATCTTGGTGCCAGATACCACAGCACACCTTCAGGGGTCTAGTGGAGTCCATGCCTCGATGGGTCAGGGCAGTTTTAGCAGCAAAAGTGGGACCAACACAATATTAGGAAGGTGATCATAATGTGCCCAGGAACTCGAAAACAGGGACAGTTTCTACACGGTCCCCATTTATGTTTAAAGGCGTCATGACTACACTGCTCTTTCTGAAACTTATTATGAGTTCTTTTGTTTTTGAGCAGTTCAGTCTGAGATTATTGTCTGAACACTACACTGCCAATCTTTGGACTTTCTGAAGCGAAGTCCAACCACAATTGTATCATCGGCAAACTTGGTGTTTGTAGGGTGAGTGGGGACACAGTCATAAGTATAGAGAGTATAAATAAGAGGACTCAGAACACAACCTTGTGGGATGCCTGTGCTGAGTGTGAGGGTGGAGGACAGGTGGAGACCAAGTCTAACAGTCTGAGGGCGATTTGGCAAAAAGTCCTTGATCCAATGACAGATGGATTGGGAAAAGCTTAGATTGGCAAGCTTTGTGACCAATCTGCCCAGAATTACTGTATTAAAGGCAGAGCTAAAGTCTATAAATAGCATCCTCACATAATTCCCTGGATGTTTCAGCTGGCTCAGCGCAGTGTGAAGAGCAGTAACGATAGCATCCTCAGTAGATCTATTTGCTCTGTAAGCGAACTGGAATGGATCGAAAGTAGGTTGGAGACTGTCTTTAATATGTTGTAGGACCAGCTTCTCAAAGCATTTCAAAATGACTGGTGTTAGTGCAATTGGATGATAATCATTTAAGCTACTGATGACTGTCTTTTTTTGTCAGTGGGATAATTGTGGATGTAGATGTAGAGAGAGACTGATTTGTGAAAGATTTTTGTGAAAACCATGGACAGATGATCTGCGCATGACTTCAACACTCTTCCTGTCACACCATCAGGGCCGACCGCCTTCTTTGGGTCAATCACCCTAAGAACTCGTCTCACATAATGCTCTTCAGAGAAGGTTTGCAGTGAAGTTATTCACTAAAATATTTTCTCAGAACATGAGATCTGCTATTTAAAGTGGAATTATCATGCACCAAGAAAACCGTGCTGTAGTTAAAACATTAAGAGACTCGGAGACTTGAATTTGTCTCCCTCATTAACTTCTGAACTGATCGACCAAAACACATCTTAATACCAGGTGTAAACAGGGCCTTTGTTGGTTTAGATGTGTTGTTTTGTGCTACTAAACTAGGGTTAACTTGTATTTGTTTTTTTCTTTAGACCTGATGCAGCTGAAAGAGGAGAGTCAAGAACTGGTGGAAATGGAAGAGAAAAATGAGCATGTGAAAGATCATGATTACATAACTGGAGAAAAATCTTTTAGTTGCTTTATGACAAAAAAGGTCTCTTCACAAAAAAGAGCTCTGAATACAGAAACTAGAAGTGATTTCACCTGCCAACAGTGTGGAAAAATTTTCTCTAGAAAATCGATTCTTAATGGCCACATAAGAATTCACACTGGAGAAAAGCCTTTCACCTGCCAACAGTGTGGAAAGAGTTTCACTCATAAATCAAACTTTAATCTCCACATGAGAATTCACACTGGAGAAAACCCATTCACCTGCCAACAGTGTGGAAAGAATTTCAGTCAAAAACGAAACCTTAATGTCCACATCAAAGTTCACACTGGAGAGAAGCCTTACACCTGCCAACAGTGTGGAAAGAGTTTCACTCAAAAATCAAACCTTAATGTCCACATGAGAATTCACACCGGAGAGACCCCTTTCACCTGCCAACAGTGTGGGAACAGTTATACTCATAAATCAAGCCTTAATGTCCACATGAAAATTCACTCTAGAGAGACCATTCACCTGCCAAATGTGTGGAAAGAGTTTCACTCAAAAATCAGGCCTTAATGTCCACATGTGAGATCACACAAGAGAAGCTGTTCACATGTGATCATTGTGGAAAGATTTTTTCACATAAAGGACACATTAAGGAACACATGAGAGTTCACACTTGAGAGAAGCCGTTCATGTGATCAGTGTGGAAGGAGTTTCAGATGTAAAGTAACTCTTAAAACCCACATTAATTTAAACAAGAGTTAAGGGAGAAAATGGCAGTAGAATATCAATATCAAAAGTTGTTACAATTCCCTGATAATGTGGTATCTTCCAATGTGAATCATTGTTTCTGCAAAGTGGGTGGAAGTTCACCTCCTGCAGGTAACGCATCCCTCCTTTGAGGAAGGGGTGATTATACAAGTTTATATTTCCAGTGTAGACCTGAGTACTGCACAGTTAAAAGAACAGTTTTTATTTTTACATCAGCAGGACTTTTCCTAGGAAGAACATAATTAGGTCAGAGAGTCCCAGTTTGAGAGTGCTACCATCAGAATCCATCTAATTTGTATCAGGAAGTTTGTGCATTGCTGCAGGATATGTTGGAGGTTGGTATCATTCAAAAGAGCTCTAGTATATGGACCTCAAAAATAGGTTTGGTGAAGAAGAAAGACCGGGCTCTTCGTTTTTGTTTAGATTACAGCAAACTGAACAAGGTAACACATAAAGATGCCTTTCCTTTACCCCAGGGATGGGCAGCTTCGTTCCTGGATGGCCAATCTCCTGCAGAGTTTAGCTCCAAACCTGTAGCTTTCTAGTAATCCTGAAGAAATTGATTAGCTCGTTCAGGTGTGTTTGATTAGGGTTGAAGCTGAACTCTGCAGGACAATAGCCCTCCAGGACCGAAGATCTCTGCTCCATATAGAAGAGTCACTGACCATGTTGTCCAAAGCTTTTTTTCTTTTCTTTTTTTCAACTTTGGATCTTTGCAAGTTGTTACTGACAGGCCTATCATCGGGATGTGACCAGGACCTAAGACAACTTTTATTCTGAGTTTTATGAATTTGATTGGATGCCCTTTGGGCTTTGTAATGCACCAGGAACCTTTCAACATTTAGCCCTCTGGGGTCGGTGGAGGTGCCAGTGCAATCACTGGCATTTTTGCCTGACTTAAAATACTCTGTCATTTTTTGTCATAAAGAAACAAATAATACATCATTTGAAACTGTATTTTTATTTGCATACACAATAACAATAAAACTTTGTGCTTTTTTAAAATAAAGAAAACAAACGGTGCGCTTTCTGATGTCCGTCTCTGTGAACTTTCTGAAACGCATCACAAAACTGCAGAGAAACTCAGCAAATACTTGCCACACAGACATGAGGGATGTCTTTAGAAAGCTTGAAGTGTCTATTTTCCCAGATATAAAACGCATACTTGAATGCACTTGAAAAATATACAATGTGTTAAATACAATCAAGTACATTTGTAGTACATTCTTATTTTTTGTACTAAATAAAATTGTAAAATTATTGCACTATAAACACTAATTAAAAGTATATTTCTACTTCAGTAGTACTTCAGTGCACTTGAAAAAATATACTAAATACCACTAATACTTAAATAGATTTTTAGTGCATTGAAATAAAGTATACTACCACAAAAATAGACAGTTTTATTAGTGTATTTCTTAAAATTGTGCTTTGAATGCTTTAAAAATTAGTTAAATCTTAGTAGAGTTTTATATTGTAATCCTAAATTTAAATTTAAATTAAATTTTGCCCTGTGTTGTCAGATTGTTGGTGTGTTCATGCAGTGTTAGTCCTGGCTGTGTTTGGGTCTCTCTGGCCTCGTTCCGGTTCTGGAAATTCCCCGTCAAGACAGTTTTGGATTACTGTTGGAGTCACGTCGGAGGATTGGTTTGCCCATTGCAGTCTCTGCGCTACCAAGAAATATTTCGCGATGTCTGACCCTTGTTATCTTTCCTTCTGCTATTTTTCTTATTTTCTGCATTCTCTATTGAATCCTCCTTATTTTACGAGACAGTACCATTTTTAAGACAACATTAACATGTAGTATGAAGTATATCATAAAGGGAATATTAACATAGTTATAATTGAATTTGAAATGAATTATTTAATGTACAAAAATATGTGGGCAATACATTATAAATACATTTTGTATATATCATATATTCTTATATTTTAAATAATTCATAAGTGTATTTTCTATGTCTGATGAGTACATTTAAAAGTGTATGAAAGATGGGTTCAAGTGTACTACAAGTGGTAACTATATACATTTTTTTAAATACAAAGATAGTATGTTAAAAACACATTTTAGTTCATAGTCATGCTGTCTCAAAATAGCACAGCTGAGTACACTTATGCCAGTTTTTCCACTGAGTGGTACCGCTCGGTACGGCACGGCTTGGCTCGCTTTATTTCGGTTTGCTTTTCCACTGTAGTTTAGTACCGCATCAAAGTGGGAGGGATTATAGACTGATTCATATAGTTGCGCCACCTCTACTGCCATGGATCCGCTCCTCGTCTACTGACCACGATACAGCCATTTTTTTTTTCCAAGTTGCGTGCGACAGTCATTTAAAGCAAGTCGTTTCGCAAACAAATGATACTGCGGTGGCTGTTACTGACTAACGAGTTTGGTGTCTCGTGTTTCAAATCCAATGACGCTGGTAGTGATGATTCTTTGACCAATCAGTGAACTGCAGTGTTTACATATATTAGTATAGGTATGGCATACTTGGAACCTCCACTGAGGTGGTACTATTTAAGCGAGCTGTACCGAGCCGTCCCATGCAGTGGAAAAGTGCCATTAGATGTTTAAAGATTATCTTAAAAAGTACTAAAGATTTTTAGTATATTAAGTACAAAATTAGTGCATGAAAATAGAGCACTCTAAATACATTATGGAACTAAGGTGTATTTTAGTGCGCTTTTATCACCTGGGTTTAAATTAAGTCATATTGAAAACAAATATTCCCTGTTTATGTATTCTATATGATACCAACGAGAGGTACAATCTTTTCGTCTGAGCTCATTATTTTTAATGTGGCCACACCCACGGGCAGCACAGGTTATACACATGGTAACCATCCACGTGAGCCATGCGAACCTGTAAATGCTCCCATCACCTCGATAAACAAAGCATCAAGCTTCATCAGATTCCTCTGCTTTTTATTGAGTTTGAAAGAAGATTCGCTCTGAGGAATAAGCCTTGAATTTATATTAGTTAACGTGTTATTGTTATATAAACTTTTACACATTTTACTAGTTGAACTATTGGCACTACAATAGTAGTAAGATTTATGAATATCTGCTCAAACTTAGATGATTATTTTGTGCTAAAAGGTTATATGTTATATAGGTATATGTAGATTTATATATAGGTTATACGGTTATATATTTCTTTGTTTTATATGTTTATGTCTATTTGTTCATATATGTTTACATATGTAGCACCATGGTCCAGTGAATTTGATTAGATTGTGTGCTATTTTGTAAATAAACTCCAAAACAAAACACTATCTTTTAATCTCCTCACATTCTTTCTTCAGGCTGCCTTACACCATTCCACTTTGATGGGCCATTTGGGTAGGGTTAGAGAGGGGCCTTTGTCTTCCCAGGTGTTACATCAATATTTAGGGTCATTGTCCCTCCGTCATATACAGCCTTACAACACAATACGTGTCTTACAAAAGTATGAATATATATAATGAATATATTGTTTTTTTTGTGAATGAGTGGGCAGGGTGATTTTCACATCGTTTTGTAGTAAAAATCCTAGGCTACAAGATCCAGTTCTCAAAAGTCTTGTGAACAAATATTCAGTATGGCCTTATTTTGGTGAGAAAAAAGAGAAAAGTTAATAACCACGCATAATCTTCACTTTTTTAAAAAATGCAAATGCAAACACCTCAACACCCTTTTGCTTGGCCAACCAAAGATGGTCTTCCGGAGAGCTAAATTGTTTTTTAGGGGAATTGACACCAGCATGTGAGCAGACATTCTTTCAACGGAAGCAGGCACTGCAACAAGCACCTGTGTTGGCTTTTGCAGTTTATTCCTTATACAGATTGGAGTAATCATGGGGTGCAGGATGGTAGCAAAAGAGTTATAGCCTATGCTAGTTGAAACCTACATTCTTCTGAGTAGAACTGTCAAAACTATAGTCTGTTTAAACTTAAGTTGTTGGCCTTAAAATGGGCCATTACAGAAAAGTTTCAAAAGTTCTTGTTAGGTGCAGAATTTACAGTTAATACTGATAATAATCCTCTTTCTCATCTTTAGAGAGTTCGTCTTGGAAGTCTTGAACGGCGCTGGATTTTGTGGTTAGCTAGTTATCACCTCCAAATTAAGCACTGTGCTGGAAAGTCTAACACCAATGTGGATGCCGTCAAGCATGCCAGTAGGGATTTGGGAGCCAGTTGATGAGCTGGATGGGGTGTGTACCTGGCAAAAAATGCTTTTCACTGACGAGTTGTGATTTTGTGTCACCAGGGGTGATGGTTGAATGGTGTTTTTTGTCAAAGGAATGAGCATTACACTGAGGCCTGTACTCTGGAGTGGGATCATTTGGAGGTGGAGGGTTCGTCATGGAGCTTGTTGTCATTGCAGGTAATTGCAATGCTGTGCGTTACAGGGAAGGCATCCTCCTCTCTCATGTAGTACCCTTCCTGCAGGCTTATCCTGGCATGGCAATGCCACCAGCCATACTGCTTGTTCTGTGTGTGATTTCTTGCAAGACAGGAATGTCAGTGTTCTACCATGGCCAATGAAGAGCCTGGGACTAAGAACCAATGAGCATGTCTGGGATCTAATCTTTTTTCTAATCTAATCTTGTTTTGTGATCTAATCTGATTTCAGAATCCTTTTTTTCCTCGAACAAGATTTTCAAGATTTGATCCAATTTATTAGGAGCAATCCAATCAGATTACTTTTGAACAACCGGCCCCTGGTGACTTAAAATGTATGTGTTACTGAGCCAGAAGAACTCAGAATTATAAATA
Organism: Mylopharyngodon piceus; assembly: GCA_039654765.1. Taxonomy (NCBI): domain Eukaryota; kingdom Metazoa; phylum Chordata; class Actinopteri; order Cypriniformes; family Xenocyprididae; genus Mylopharyngodon; species Mylopharyngodon piceus. Next base: position 35,340,184 of record CM077441.1, on the reverse strand, counting down.
TAAATATCGTATCTATACTGTGGGACTGGGTTTATCTAATGCAGTGTGAATGATGCTGTTTTTTTTTTTGGTTTTTTTTGCGTGACAGAATAATTTTCAAATAGCTGTTTTAGTTTAGAGGTGAACCAGGCACTGGTCATCGGGTTTGGTGTGCCTCTGGATTTGCAGGAATCGTAAGAGGCTTGGTGCGGAACACCGGAGCGGAACTTATTCATTCGGGATTGATTGGATAAGGGGAAAAGGGAAAAGTGGCACAAAACACAGAAAAATATCACCACGCTTAGTCACGTGGTTTAAGGGTGGATTTAGCCATCCCCTGTCTCATTAGATTTCTGGCCTCTGACAGATAAAATGAGGCTGTGTACCAAAAAGTCCACAGGCCCTGAGGGTATCTCTGCTATATTGCTAAAATCTTGTTCAGAGTAATTTACTGCTGCATGGCATCCTATTTTTCAACAATCAGTGGACTCTCATATTATATCTGCTCTTTGGAAAAAGCAAACTCTTATCCTTTTTGGGCAACAGCCACTAGATGGCGCTCCGGTAGCGCGGCCGCCATTATGGGGTGAAAATGCCAACTGGACATTGCCAACATAGAATCCTTCACATCTTACGCACCCAAAATCGGCGAATTTCACTACCAAATCAGAAGCGCAATAGAACATTTTTCAAATTAAGTCACCAGTAAATGGTATGGCTCCTACAGTAAATGTTGTATTGTCTTATATATGTTTTATTTTAACAGTTGTGGAATCCAACCATTCAACCATCTGAGGTAACGTAGTTAGCCTACTTTGAGTATTTCCATTTTATGCAACTTTACACCTTTATTAATAGTTAATTAATACATTTAAGATCATCATGTTTGCAGCGAACAATATAGATCAGACCTAATGGAATAATAATAGTATTACTCCACTATCTGAATTGAAATATATTGTAGGCTACGTTTTAATGGATCACGCTACAAACATAATGATCTTATAATACATGATGCATTGCTGTGTCCATTATCGCATAATTCCCACTTTTGCTTTAACATACAACACTGCAAAAACAAGCTGTTGTTTTCTGTTATATAATTATTGTCCAACATTCCCTAATTTTCATTAACATTCCTAACAGTCCTTAATTTAATTTCATATGTTAGTACTAATTCAGTGTTTATAATGCCAATACTTGGAATTCAAAAAATTTTAACCCAAACTGACTAGGTTTCAAGAGAGCAAAGGTTTTGTGAAAAAAGTGGAAGACTTAAACACAAAGTCTGTAAAATAAACTGTTAGAAGGATTTGATGATCACTAGTGATAGTATTTTATTCTGTGTTGTCATCATTCAGGTTGGATTTTAGCTTTAATGTATGTTTTTTTTAACAAAGCAGCTGATATTGCCATATAAATTAGTAGACCGACGAGTCGCTTTCACGCCAAAATGGCGGAAATGCAGGGCTGCTGCTGGGCGCCGGTGTTGCAATGGAACGTTCTATTGTTTCGCTTCTTGTTAGTGTATATTCTTTGCTCTGGCCCTCAAAGTCCACTTTCCTGTAGAGTTTAGCCCCAACCCTGATCAGACTCACCTGCTTGTAATTTTCTAGTTATCCTGAAGATCTTGATTAGCTTGTTCAGGTGTGTTTGATTAGGGTTAGAGCAAAACTCTGCAGGACTGTTTATCTCAACAGCCAGAGTTGAGAACCCCTAGAGTATAACATTATGCACCCCTGGACAGGTTTGAGAATCACTGCTCTAGGTAATGTCATAAATTAGTGAAAATTAAACAGTTTGCCATGCCCATGTGTGCTGATGAAAGCGATATCTTTTTCGTAGTATCCTTTCAAGAGTTAAGGGGATTTCGCATCATTTTAGTGTTGGTCAATGCCAGTATCTATGAAATAAAGTGTCAGATTTAGCGTAACCCCATGCTGCGTTGCATGTTGGTTTAGCCTTGTAAGGTGGTGTGTAATGTTAAAAATAATCTCCTTGTGCATAACAATGTGACTGAATTGAAGTCGCTGAAAAATCCCCAACACTAACACACAGATGTTTCTTAATACCAAGTATTTATACAAAATATTTTTTTTTAATGAAAAATAGCCATTATATAAGACATCTGTACAATAGAAACATATAGAAATATACATGCAAACAATTCAGTCAAAAGTAGGCTACAAAGTCAGTGCACTAGTATGTCATTTCAGTTAAATATATAAAATTATAAAACTTAACTTTGACCTCAGTCAAAACAATTTTCCCAGGAACAAATAATAGATTCATGAGACCAAAGATTGGCTGTTATATCCAAAATGAATTATATCTCCACAACAGATACACCAGAGTCAGCGGCAAATGTCAGAAGGACTTGCCGAGATAAGGCTGTTCTCGGCGGGTACATGAGTGCTCCGTGATCGGCCCGACTTCAAAAATTCCGAAAACTTTTCAGCAAATTTTCAAATAGGCTCTATCTTTATAAATAAACCAGATTTGATATTAAACACTATGTTCTTGCCTGAAAAACTTGTAAACTTCACTCTTTGACATAGCATTATTTAGAAAATTCCCAGCATGATTATTTTACACATGAATCTAAAAAACTACATCCCTTCACAAAATGAAATCATATACTCTTCTATTTCTTGCTCATCGACTTGCAATTTATTACCAGTGTTATCACCAACATGTTGTTGCATCTTTGTTCTTCATTTAATTCTGATCATTTCCGTGACTTTCACTAATTATCTGCTTAATTATATGATAGCCCCAGGCAAGTTCATTAAATTCTGAAAGTCTTTACATAAATATTCTTGTCTTTACCGTGTTATATAATCTGTGTCACAATCTGTCTCTTCTGACATGGTCCTATTTTGTTCATACATGTTTCCTGTATGGGTCACCATATATCCTGATGTTGCCTCCTCTTCCACATCTGATGTCATTTCTGTCTGTATAGGTACAAACAGCTGTCTGTGCATCCCTTTTGCATCAAGTAGAAGCTCTTCTGTCTGTTCTTCCTGTACAGAGATGGGAGATGTAGATAAATCTAGGACTGATTTGGGTAGCAGAGGTTTACACACCTCTTCCTCATCCAAATCAACCTGTGGTCCCAGAGCCCTCAAAGTGACTGAAAACAAGTTGATGTTCCCTGAACCATCTTTATTCCCTTTTGATTCTAAATGAGTATTTTTGACTTCAATATGTCTATTTCTTTCTTCAAACACTTCTGACATGAATTCCTTTTTACACTCAAGTTCATCATGATGTATTTCTTCCATGGCTGCTTTCTTTGCATTGTAGATCCCAGAACTGTTATGGAGAGGCAAAGTTGAAACTACAGCCTTCTCTTTGCTTTTATTAGTTTCCGAACCACAGTTATCAATTACACAACCCCTGTAGTTGCCTTCATCCTCTTCATCATAGTCTTCCTCATCCTCTGTGTCAGCCTGTGAGAACAACAGTAGATGAACTTTCAATAAACATGTTCCATGGTGGCAGTGTAAAATTTATATATATATATATATAAAAAAAAAAAAAAAAATCGGTGGAGTGAGTAGAAATAGTCTGTGCCACTGCCATGGCCCGCCCAAGTAAAGGAACTACAACTCTCAACTGTCATTGACTGCTATCAGATCATTGCGTATTTAACTTACGAAAAAAGCATAACTGACGTTGCATTGTTTTGTAAGTTAAATACAGAAAGCGTAGGACGTAGCGTAAGCATTTTAAACTGCAAGAGGCGTTACACTTTCTTCATAAGTTAAATACAGAAGGCGGTCTGCCAGAAGCTAGTTATTTTACTATTTAACTCCCCCCCCCAGTTCACAGTTGTTAGGTTCATATTGTAGTTCTTTATCAATTGGAATTTTTTTTAAGAAATGGGCATCAAACAGACCTTGTTGACATAGTTTTCCTCATGTTGCTGGTTTTCTGAATCTTCCTCCACATTCAGTGGGTTGTTGTTTCTGGTGGGACCATTTTTCGATGCACTAATTAACTGAGCATCAGTTAATGACACTCTCTCATATAATGTCTGTTCAGGAATCAGATACTGGGCTTGAACGATGTTACTCTAAATGAGAAAAAACAACAACAGCAAAACAGAGAGAAAGAGTTGAACAGTCATTATATGTGGCAGCAGGATACATGAGACTTAGTCAAACTCATGGCTCTTGCTCCAACTCTACTAGTCAAAGGTTTGGACACACTTGAACCGATGTACGATTCTCATTATGTACATACACATTTGCTCACATATTATTGTAGCACAGTTTATCCTAAATACATTGATATGATCTAAGTAACTGAAATAAACACAAATGTCAGGGCATGTCAAAACTCTCCAGGGTAAACAACACCTCAGACTCCAGAGGGGACTTTTCCCGCTATTGGCATTGATATGCACGATTATGCATGATTAACTTTACAATATTGTGATAACGTGATGGATATAAGTGATGGTGAGTAATGTTATCTTGCTAACTTGCTTGCCTTCATGTTGTGTTTCTTCCACAAAAGAGACACTGAAGTGTTGAGATCATCAAAACACCTTGTGTCAATTCTGAGCAAGGAACAGTTAATGGGCCTTCAACCAGCCTGGGGTGCGTTTCCCAAAAGCATCATTAGCAAACTATGGTTGCAAGCTCCATCCTTACCAACACAGTTCAACAATTCAGTGTTTCCCGAAGCCACAATTCCAACAAACATTCTCACACAGCACTGCAAAGTTGAGTACTTGGAACTGCAGCTCTCGACTTGTGGTTAGAAGCTTCACTCCATTATTAATAATATTGATTTTTTTACAACAGTTCAATAGCAGTATTATTGATTTGACTGCACTGACACTATTGGAGAACCAAGCATAACCAGTTCTTAAAACAAAGGTTCTACAAGGTAAGCAAAACTAATGATGTAAATGAAAATGTATACAAAATTCCTGATGAAATGTATCAAATGCTGTATCTGAATGCAGACAGGGTCTTACCAGTGATTTAGGAAGAGGGGTCTTCAGCTTACATAGAGACCCGGTGTAAAATAGACTCAACACCAACACCAGCACACATAAACCTGACACTGCTGCTCCCAGTGACCAACTCATTATGTATAACGCTGCAGAGAGACAAACACACAAAACAATCAAAAACATTTACACCTTACATTTAGTCATTTTAGCAGATGCTTGCCATGCAATGTGACTTACAAAAACATGCATACTGTAGCTCAACTGTATTTTGGACCACAGTCCACAGCGGCCCATAGAACCATATGGTAGAAAGTTGTGAAATTTGGCACACTGATTGTAGTGCGTCACAACAGACCTCTGACCAACTTTGGTGTTTCTTACTGAAACCATATAGCGCCACATACAGCTCAAATTTTGAGCCAATTCTGAACTCTATCTAGAAACATTGTTTTTTTTTTTTCCTCTGATGTCTTTCCTCATAGGGAGTTTATGGCTTGTCTTATCACTACTATAGTAAGCTGTTCAGTGTTACAAATCCAATTCATGAGCTCAACAAGCAAATTTTTACTCTGAAAAATCCATATGTAGAACATCTGAATTAGTTATCAACAAATGTTATGACTTCTAAAAACTGTCAATTTACATTATAGAGCTTTGCAACTTGCATTTTTACTATTAAAACACATCATATGCACAACAGAACTGATAATTATGGCTGCATGATTAATCGAAATTAAACCGAAATCACAATTCGGCTTAGTGTGATTATGAAATCGCAAAGGCTGCGGTTTTTTTAAATTAAATAAATATAGCACAGCATGTTAGTGAAGAAGGTCTCTGTGATCATTAGTAAATGCCGCTCCATCTCTGAAAGCACTGCGAGTTTGAGTCACTTATAACGTGTAACCGTGCATTTGAAAAAGCAATGTGCGTAAAACATCTTGCCAAATTTGTAATGCAAAACATAAACATGTTGTCTAACAAAAGACAATGCTTAATAACATGTTTTTACTTGCTTCATATCGTCAGTCGAGTGTTTGAAATTTCTTTTTGTGAGCTGATGTGGCTTCTCACAGAATGAGGCAGACAATATATAATTTTATAGTATTCTATATTCAGTGATAAATGTTATGTCAATTAGCATTGCATTATAATAATATTATAATTATTATACTACAGTATGCGCATACTCTTCTGATGACAAAATGCGTGTCACGCACTGTATGCTGACCCTCACGTACGCGTAAAAAGATAAGTATACTTTGGGCTTTAGCTGAATTAGGGATTTCCTGGAACGTCATTATATTACTTCTATGAGTTTATTTGGAGTTTCTGCATGAGGGCGCCCATTGGCTTCCAGTATGAATGAAACAAACGTGTTTAGCGCTCAGTAATGCTCACTCCATCCTATTTTGGGTAAAATATAGGAAAAATAATAACAGGTAACCCTGCAGTTTTTCGTAAAAATTTGTTTTCTGTAAATAAATAATCTTATTATTATATTGTTATGTTTTTTTCTTAAATACTCTATTTTTAATAATACACCTTTTCTCTTCAAACCCCTAATGGTTCTGTCTAATACTTTTGCCGTAATCCATCACACTCTTGGAAGATGATGCTTTCTTTTGGAAAGTCGTGGAATCACAATTGTAGATCTCTTTATTTACATTTTTACTAATAATAATCAATTTAATGGTATCTGTAATTACACTGTCAACTCATAATTTCGATTGTATTGCATTTTAAAATTATTACTAGTTCCTATTTTATTCTTACTAGAGTAAAGATGATCCCTACAAAAACACTTTAAAAGATTATTTAACTTTTATTTGATATCAGAAATGTAAATCTGAATGGTCAAAAGTGAATTATTACTACTAATAATTTTAATCACAGAGATATAGATATAATTGAATTACACATATCTACATTTTCTTTTAAGACATATGAAATATATATTGAACATGAACTCAAATTAGACTTTTTACTAGTAGGAACTCAATAGTAGATCTTAATAAAAACTGAGTCAATGATAACATTGACAAGTAAGCCTATAGTTCCCTTTGCAGTTTGGTTCACTCAACATTGCATCAGTAGCTGACACTACGGGGAAACTCTTTTACAGACATACTGAAGCCTTATTGAATCACGGCAGTGTAAGTCCACTGGCCAATAATGTTGAAGCATGGAAAACACTGGTGGCCTCTTCTGCTATATAATGTCATTGCTCTGTCTCTGCAAGCCTTCGCGGATTGCTGTTGACCACGCTCTCATAGAGGATGACTAGTGTTATATACAGTGCCCTCCACTAATATTGGCACCCTTGATAAATATGAGCAAAGGTGGCTGTGAAAATAAATCTGCAATGTTTATCCTTTTGATATTTTATTTAAAAAAGTCATAAAATCTAACCTTCCATTGAAGGACAACAATTGAAAGTGGGGGGAAAATCTCATTATAAAATAAATGTTTTTCTCTAGTTCATGTTGGCCACAATTATTGGCACCCAATAATTGCAATGCCCTTTTCCCAAGATAACAGCTCTGAGTCTTCTCCTATAATGCCTGATGAGTTTGGAGAACACCTGACAAGAAATCCGAGACCATTCCTTCATACAGAATCTCTCCAGATCCTTCAGATTCCCAGCTCCATGTTGGTGGTGCTTCTCTTCAGTTCACTTCACTCATTTTCTTTAGGGTTCAGGTCAGGGGACTGGAATGGCCATGGCAGAATCTTCATTTTGTGCTCAGTGATACATATTTGTTTTGGTTGTGATGTTTGTTTTGGATCATTGTCCTGATGGAAAATCCAACCAAGGCCCATTATAAGATTTCTAGCAGAAGCGGTCAGGTTTTGATTTTTTATCTGTTGGTATTTGATAGAATCCATGATACCATGTATCTGAAGAAGATGTCCAGGACCTCCAGCAGAAAAAATAGGCCCACAACATTAAAGATCCAGCAGTATATTTAACCGTGGGCATGGGGTACTTTTTATCCATGTGTGCACCAAACCCATCTGGTGGGTTTGCTGCCAAAAAGCACTTTTTTTAGTTTCATCTGAACATAGAAGCTGGTCCCATTTGATTTGTCTGACAATTGAATATGCTGGAGATTGTTTCTGGATGAGAGCAGAGGATTTTTCTTGAAATCCTCCCGAACAACTTGGATGCTGTTTGATAAATTTTTTTAGGCTTTCTGAGACTCAAGACTCAACTAATCTCTGCAGTTCTCCAGCTGTGATCCTTGGAGAGTCTTTGTCCACTCAAACTCTTCCAGGCAGATTTGTAACATCTTTAGTTGATTGGAACTTCTTAATTATAGCCATGATAGGGGAAATGGGGATTTTTCAATGCTTTAGCTATTTTCTTACAGCCATTTTCTATTTTGTGAAGCTCAACAATCTTTTGCTGCACATCAGAACCATATTCTTTAGTTTTACTCATTGTGATGAATGATTAAGGGAATTTGGCCTTTGTGTTTCCTCATGTTTATACTCCTGTGGAACAGGAAGTCATGGCTGGACAATTTCATGTTCATGATCACCCTGGTGTGCTAAAAAATGTAAATATGAATGGGAATATACTTTAGAGATATTTTACTCATAAGAACTTTTAGGGGTGCCAATAATTGTGGCCAACATGCATTGGAGAAAAACATTTATTTCATAATGAGATTTTCCCCCCCACTTTCAATTGTATTACTTTAATTAAAGGTTAGAATTTTGTGAATTTTTTTAAATTAAAAAAATCAAAAGGATAAACAATGCAGATTTATTTTCACAGCCACCTTTGCTCATATTTACCAATATTAGTGGAGGGCACTGTATTTAGAGCTTAAAAGGTATTCTCTTACCTCCTCTGGGCTCCTCTTTACTAGTGTATTCACACTGCCAATCAGAAGGTCGAGTGTTGGGGTTGGAGCTGATATGGGGAAGAACTCTTACACAGTACTGATCGCCAGGCTGAAGATTCTGCAGGACATGCTGTTTACTCGATATAGAAATGAGACTGACCTAGGTTTAACAAGACAACAGTAAAAGACTTGAGAAATTCAGCTGATGTGACTTTACAAATATAGTTTAAACATTGATTAAATGATTAAACTATGTTGAATTATTAAATAATATCTTAAAATATAGATTTATAATCTTAATTCTTTACAAAGTGATCTCAACCAGCCTAGAGCTCATAATTGGGTGAATCTCATGAAACCTGTAAAACAGTAAATTAATTAGTAAAATAAATGCTGGATCAAACAGTGATAAGGAGGTGCAGTGACTGATGCTGACCGTACAACCCTAACTTTCTGTGGAACACAACATAAATAAAAGGGATGTAAATTAAATTTAATTTGTCAGCTGACCTATCTGAAGGATTTGTTAGATACTGAATCAGTTGTAGAGCCACTTTCTGTATAACACATCTACTAATTTGATTATATGAATGGATAAAGAAATAAAGTGCATAAGATGGACAAATGCAAGTGATTGAGTTGGACGTTGATATGGCAGATTCATTCAGATTCAACATTTTTGTCAGCCGAATCCCTTCGAAATAAAATATTTACCCCTAAGATTCTACATTAATATTTCAATTAGGGCTGTCATGGTTCTTTAATTAAATTTGAGTACTCGATTTAAAAAAAATCCTCAACTGCAATTTACCCGTGTTGAGTAACCGGCAAAATACCGGCTCATTCCACAGACGAGAATCCTTGAACCGCTTTATTACACTGTTTTCAAAGGCTGCACAATATATTAAAACCATTTGTTAAAACTATTATATTAAAACCATCACTGTGATTAAATTAAATAATTATATGAATAATTATATGCCCTGCAGGTTAGTTTGGGTTGCTTATAACGTTCATCTGGGAACAAAATGTGCGGCATTTCAACAGATTTGTAAGGTTAAACATTTATAAACCTACACCAAAACAGAATACATCAATATGTTTCTAAATATGCAAAATAAATAATCTAACTACAAGACACAGCACAAATAAATACATGAGAGCTAAGATACAAATAAAATAAACAATGCTTCACAGGTTTTTCAGGTATCTAACAGCTTTCACGTACAGAAATTGAATAAAGTAATCAAACATAAAATAGCACTTCATGTAAACTTCTTTGAATAATTAAATAAAGTTGAAACATTATTGAAATTACAAAAGCTATTCAGTCAAGAGTGATTTCTTCGTCCTTTGTCGTTTGATTAACATTAAAACAAAAAGGAATATTAGACTGCTCTCCCTTTAAGACATAATTCAAAGATCCAGTACACTGATACTGATACACATGCGTTGTCTGTCTCGTTTTTCTCTTAAGACGTAACCTATTATATTTGTTAGGATACTCGCTAAGATGGGCATATTGACATTTTTTGTGTGAATTTGTCCGTTTAGGTGCAAGACTTGAAAGAGAATTTACGCGCGGCTGTGACGCGGCTCTCTATGTATGCACTTCGGATGAGTACACACACACAAATCTCCTCACAGCGTGCACGAGTTCTCTTTCGTGTCTTACGGATAATTGTTTAAATCGGCAAGGTTTAAATTAGTTTAGTTAAAACACGGATAGCAATGTGAGACATTCAGGTCTCACCTGCGCTCACACGCTCTCAACACCTGAGTGATGACCGCGTAAATGACTGGTCATAGAGCTTTCGGCACATCATTGAACAATTGTTTACAACAAGTGACTGTTTTGTCCATGTTCTTTTAAACATCGCTGTTGTAACGTATTGGGAAACCAGAATGCATATCCATCGACTGAAACATATATTAGCCGAATCCGTCTGTCTGTTTTGCACGTTGTTTTCAACAAACCATATTATAGATGCGTCGTCAGATTTGGGATGAACCTGCGGTGCAAGCACGTGCCGAACCAAGAGTGGAGATCCGAATGGTTCGATTTTTTACAGTGAACCGTTCCATCCATAGTGTTAACCCATATAGTTGCAATCAAAATTATTCAATCCCCTTAACCTGAAAGACATTTTGCTGCTGAGAACAAAATTTTATGAAAACAATTCATCAAAGGCATCAGTAAACTATAATACAAAGTTTATTAATACACATTTGAGTGATTCCATGTATTGGCTCTAAACATACATGTACAAAATTATACAACCCCCAAAAGTCAAATTTTGTGCAGAATCTTTTATTCTTTATAACCTCCAATAAACGTTGCCTGTAAGTGCTTAGAAGCTTCTGTCACCTCTCTCCTGCAATCTTCGCCCATTCCTCACTTGAAAAAGCTTCCAGATCACTGATAGTCTTTGGTTTCCATGTTACCACTGCTTTCTACAAATTCCACCAAATATTTTCAATGAGATTTCAATCTGAAGACTGTACAGGCCACTCAAGAACATTCTACGACTGATCCCTGAGCCAAGCTTAAGTAGATTTGGATGTATACTTTGGGACGGCTGTCCTGCAGGAAAGTCCATTGATCATCAGGCTTCAGTCTTTGCACCGAAGGCATCACCATCTTTGCCAAAATGGCTTGATACTTCAAAGAATTCATGATGTCCTTCATACAGTGAAGATTTCTACAACAGCAAAGAACCCCCATAACAAGTCTGGACCACCTCCATGTTTGACCATGGAGATGGTGTTCTTCTGCTCATAAGCTTTGCAGCTTTGCCGAATACCACTCTTGACCAAGAAGAACATAAAAGGCTGACTTGAATATGCCTAAATTCATTTGGATATACCTGTGGAATTGTGGAAGAATGTTTTATGGAGGGATGTGACCAAACTGGAACTTTTTGGACCCATGGATCAGCGGTACATCTGGTGCAAAAAAGGCAAAGCTTATGAGCAGAAGAACACCATCTGCATGGTCAAACATATTTAATTTTAACATATTTTTATATTTTAAAAATGTGCTTTATGTGCCTTTTTCTGTTTGCTTAAAGGCATTTGTAAACTGCAGTACTAAAGTTCAGCAGTAATAAAATAACTTGAAATTTTTTTTACATATCTCTTTGCACCAAATTATAGATAGTAGTATCGATAACAGTATCAATATCGATAAAATTCAAATGATACCCATCCCCAGGTCCAACCAGAGATGATGTTCCTGGACCACCAGGGTGGACATTGTCTGGCCGATGGCCCGCGCCGTGACTTTCGTCGCCGGGAGGGCAAGGTCAGTAGCCGTGTGCAGCTCCTGCAATGACCCCGGCTCAGAACTACCCGCATGCAGCTCTTTAAGAGCTTTTGCCTGATGGACATGCAGGATGGCCATGGCATGCAGGGCGGAGGCAGCCCATCCAGTGGCAGAGTAAGCCTTAGCAGCCAGGGCTGCCATGGCCTTTGGCGGGAGGCACAGACGATTACGCCAGGTTGCGGGCACAAGTGCACCGCAATTGCACTCTCCACCTGTGAAATGTCCATGTAAACCTTGGCGGCTTCGCCTTCAAGGGTAGTGAGAGTGGAGGAGGCAGAAGAACAGCTTCGGGCAGGAAATGTACCTTCCACGTTTTCTGAACCTCTGGGAAGAAAGACACTGGAGCGGCCAGGAACCAATCGTCCAACCGCAATCGCTCGGGACATGGTGGAGGGTTCCACTCGAGCCCAATGAGTAACCACCCCAGAGGGGGGCAGCTCAGCCTCCTCATCCTCTCCAGAGGACAAAAGCCCACTCTCCAACGCAGCGATCGACATCCGATCATCATCCGGAGCGCCACATGAGATACAAGGTGCCTCTTGTGAAGGATCCACACCAACATTCTGCAGCTCGACGGCACATGGCGCGCTAGAGGAGTGAGAGGTTTGTGGGGGCAGACATGACGAAGAAGCTCCCACTGTAACCCTCAGATCTCCTAGAGTGCTAACCAGACCTGAGGCTCTACTGAGAGAAGCGGTGGGGGGCTGGGTAGCAGCAGAGGGGACTTGTGCCTCCGTAAAGAGTCTCGACTTCAAAGCCAACATAAACATGCCCTTTGCGCTCTCTCAGCATGCTGTTTGCCCAGGCATGTGAGACAGCGATCGTGGCCGTCAGATGAGGTCAGGAAACTACGCATCCAGAAAACACATGGATGAAAAGACATCTTGAAAAAGATCGCCCGTGCTTGGGAACTGCTCTTTCAGCCGAAACGCTCAGGGATGAAAAACTGCGCTGTCTGTGCCCAGCACGCTGAACGCACACACCACTGGAATGCGCCTTCACACCAGCTGAGTAGAACCCACGAGCTGTGAATGCAAAAAATAAGAAGAATTGCTGTTGTCGGAAATCACTCCTGATAGCATTAAAATTGCTTTTTTGCTCCATTTGAAAATTTGCACTCTTTTGCAGGTGACTAGAAATGAGCGATTGCTTGACAACCGCTTGGCTCTGAAGCAAAGTATGAATGAAGGGAGTATGTCGGTCCTATTTATACCCGTATGTCCGGGTAGGTGTGACTCGGCATGTAAATCTCACTGGCCAATGTCCATTGGTTTGTTTTTGTACCACTTGGAGGTGATTGAGCTCCCAGGCGAGGCACCATCACATTAGTGTTGACGTAATCTGATGGAAAGTGACTGACTAAATGGGAACAGTAATATTGTAAAATATTATTACCATTTAAAAGAGCTTGTTTCTATGTGAACATATGTTAAAATGTAATTCCTGTTATCAAAGCTGAATTTTCAGCATCATAACTCTAGTCTTCAGTGTCACATGATCCTTCAGAAATCATTCTAAGATCATTTATTATTATTATCGATGTTGAAAACAGTTGTGCTGCTTCAGATTTTTGTGGAAACCTTTTTTTTTTTTTTAGGATTCTAAAATGACTAGAAAGTTAAAAAGAACAGCATTTATTTTCAGCAATTTATTTAATGCATTTATTTAATGTGACTTTGTTGAATTAAAGTATTATTTTCTTTCTTTCTTTCTTTTTAAAAAATCTTATTTAACCCAAACTTTTGAATGGCAGTGAATCATGATTTGTTCCATGATTTTGGAACAATGTTCCAAAGCCAGTGATTAACATTATTATCTCATTATAAACACTGAAATAACATGTAAAGTGTGTGAACCTAAGACAATTTTTAACTCTTTCCCCACCATTGATGGAATTTTCCTTCATTTATGAGAACGCATCCATTGATGTCCATTTGCTCAATATTTTTCTTTTTTAAATTACCCAAATGTTGATTAAAAAAGGGATACATGAAGCTAGAATAAAAAATTTTTTTCAGCAGGGTGTCTGTTCTTTCTTTTGATATATTGCTTTCAGATATTCATACAACAAAATATTCTGGGGCCATGAAACCTTTGTAAAAAGGATAAAAAAAATGCTATATATATATATATATCAGGTCAGGTGTCCCAATCACTTCCATGGCCACAGGTGTATAAAATCAAGCACCTAGGCATGCAGACTGCTTCTACAAACATTTGTGAAAAAGTAATTGGGAAGCAATTGGGAACAACAGCAACTCAGCCACGAAGTGCTAGTGCAGAGCGGGGTCAGCGCATGCTGAGGCACACAGTGCACAGAAGTCGCCAACTTTCTGCAGAGTCAATAGCTACAGACCTCCAAACAAAGCGTCGGATGCAGTGGTGTAAAGCACGCCGCCACTGGACTCTAGAGCAGTGGAGACGTGTTCTCTGGAGTGACGAATCACGCTTCTCTGTCTGGCAATCCGATGGACGAGTCTGGGTTTAGCGGTTGCCAGGAGAACGGTACTTGCCTGACTGCGTTGTGCCAAGTGTAAAGTTTGGTGGAGGGGGGATTATGGTGTGGGGTTGTTTTTCAGGGGTTGGGCTTGGCCCCTTAGTTCCAATGAAAGGAACTCTTAATGCTTCAGCATACCAAGACATTTTGGACAATTTCATGCTCCCAACTTTGTGGGAACAGTTTGGGGATGGCCCCTTCCTGTTCCAACATGACTGCGCACCAGTGCACAAAGCAAGGTCCATAAAGACATGGATGAGCGAGTTTGGTGTGGAGGAACTTGACTGGCCTGCACAGAGTCCTGACCTCAACCCGACAGAACACCTTTGGGATGAATTAGAGCGGAGACTGCGAGCCAGGCCTTCTCGCCAACATCACTGCCTGACCTCACAAATGTGCTTCTAGAAGAATGGTCAAAAATTCCTTCTAAACCTTGTGGAAAGCCTTACCAGAAGAGTTGAGGCTGTTATAGCTGCAAAGTGTGGGCCAACTCCATATTAAACCCTACGGATTAAGAATGGGATGTCATTAAAGTTCATGTGCACGTAAAGGCAGGCGTCCCAAAACTTCTGGCAATATAGTGTGTGTGTGTATATATATATATATATATATATAAAATATGATTTAACACTTTAAACCCTCTGTTACAGAGAGTGCAGCAGCAGGTCCATCACAAGGTCCTATAGCAGCTGCTCCTATTAACGTTGCTGAGCCTGAGGAAGTGAGTGAAGGTAGGATCATTGTACAGTATGCATCTTTAAATTATTTAAGCATCCAACAGACTTTTTAACAAAAAAAAAAAAAAAAAAAAGACATTTGGCTTGGTTTGGAAAAATATGAATAAGCCATCTTTATAAATGCAAAGTAGTCAAAAAATAAATTCGACCTCACGTTATGTCAATCATGTTTGCACACTGCCTCCGAAACTTTCGTCCGTCATAAAAATATTCAGATCAGCTTCGATTTTCTGCGTTTTTCACATCCGTGGCACGCATTTTGAGAGATGTTTTGACAATTTAGAGCCACCGTACGCGAACGCCAAAATCCCCAATGCCATCTGAAAAGTTGATCCTCGTCATCTACAACACAAAGCAGTAGCACTAAATGGCAAACGACGTGCAGAATACAAAGAGACAGAATATAAAGACAGATTGTGCCAGTAGCAAAGCATCAAACTGAGCCACTGACATCCTGAAGTAAACTTTGAAACGCTCGGGATAATCACGCAGCTTCTTGAAGAGGTGAACTCTCCTTTCTCTCTATGGATGGACGCAAAATTTCCTTTCTTTTTCTCTTTTTAAGAAGAGAGAGGACAACTAAATCGTGCTCACTGCTTGAAGACTTTAATTTTATTGTTTTGCGATTTTTTCGCAACGCATTCATTAATACGCATCGGACTCAGTGTGCAAGGTCTCTGTGCGTGACGAATTTTTAGGATCATGAATACGAAAAAACGCATGCGAAAATTTCGGACTCAGAGTGCAAAGGCCTTTACACTAGTTAGTACTATGTACATTAAACTGATGGTAGTGTTGCATACAGTGTCATTTGTGGCTCAGGGTAATATCAATCCTGTGTTTATCGTGCTTGTAGAGGTACCTAATCCTGAGGAAGAAGAGGTAGTCGAGGCAGGAGATAGAAGTAGTTGGACCTGTGACGAAGGTGTAGACACTACAAAAAATGACTCCTCTGAGAGCAGTGAGGCAGACAGTATGATGACAGTGGTAGAGGAAGGAAAAAGTGATGTTAGTGCTGAGTATGTAACTGATGATCCAGCACTATGGCCAGTCACAGCGGTTGACCAATCAGCAACAGAATTCTATAATTCTCAAACTGGCAAACACAAATCCTGAAGAAGCTGATTTGACCAAAATTGCTCCAAAAGATAAGAAAGGCAAACAATTTCCAAATTATCTACAATATGCTAAATCACCCAATGGCCATGAAAAAATAAAAAGGGACTGGCTAATTTACAGTAAAAGTGAGGCATCTCTGTACTGCATTCCAATTCTTCTTTTTTCACATGAGCAAAAACAACCATCCTCAAGTGCTCTGAACAGCAAGCATGGACTCAAATTGGCAAACGTAAAATGGCAAAGAATGTATGGCAAATTTCCAAAACATGACACACACAAGCCACATAAGCAGTGCTACATAAAATATAAGAGTCTGCAGAACTCCTTATTAGGATAGTCACCTGCAGGTTCAATTTCTAACAGAGATAGAGAGGAATAAATTGATTTTACAGAGGCTTTTGGATATTACACTCATTTGGCTTCAAGAAATCTGGCATTCAGAGGCAAAACCACAAATCTGGATGATGTTCATAATGGAAATTTTCCTGGGAACTCTTGAGCTGTTAGCTCACTATGACCCCCTTTTAAATGAGCACTTACAGAGATTAAGGCAAAAGAAGACAGGTTCACGGGTAACTCATTATCCAAGTCCTGAGATGCAAAACGAGTTCATTGACTTGTGTGGCAGAAGAGTGAAAAACACTATCCTGGCTGAAAGAGAGGATGCAATATATTATTCTGTAATATGTGACTGAACATCAGACATATCTCATACAGAGCAAAACATGCTTTTGGTTAGGTATGTTTATTAAGATAAAGAGAGCAGCAACTGGGAAATAATGGAGAGACTTATTCAGTTCAAAGATTTTTACAGGAAAACAGGCAGGGAAATTTCCAAAATGATTGAGGCAGTACTGGAAGAAAATAGTATACCGCTGAAGGATTGTAGAGGACAAGGATATGATAATGGGGCCAATATGTCAGGAAAAGTGAAGGGAGTACAAGCTGAAATTTTAAAAGCTAATCCACTAGCTACATATTCCCCCGTGCATCCTATACACTCAACCTGGTTGGTGTGCACGCAGCTGCCTCCTGTACTGAGGCCTCTACATTTTTTCGGCTCAGTCAACAGGCTCTTCAATCTATTCAGTGCAAGTCAAGAGCGATGAGCCATCCTGAAAGAAAAAACAGGATTCTCTCTTCATCGCCTGTCTGATACTCGCTGGAGTGCCCGCATAGCTGTTGTACATGTTGTTGCGACTCACTTACCTATGATCATTGGGGCTCTAGAATCCATATCACAAATGTTATGCAATATGACAAATGAAGCCAGGTCAGAGGCACTTGGTCTGACTAATTATTTCAAGACATTTGATGCAATTGTTCTTCTGACTGTATGGAGGAAAGTGCTACAGTGCATTGAGAACAGAAATGTGATTCTTCAGACAGGGCATATTTCACTTGACACTGAAATAAATAACAACAAAGCATTACAAGAAGAGATGCAGGTTTTGCGCAATGAATGGGACTCCTTGCTCACTGAGGCCTCTCTGGTAGCACAGGCGATGGAGATCCCTGCACAGTTTCAGAAGGATGAGAAACGAAAGCGAAAAAGGAAGCGTATGCCTGATGAAGGCAACACAGAAAACACAACTGAAGAAAGTGCAGAAATTTCATTCCGCAACAATGTGTTTTTTGTGTCAATGGATTCAGTTATCCATGACTTGAGTGTAAGGTTCCAGACAACACCAGCCATCTGTGAAACTTTTGCACCCATTCTGAAATTGACAGATATGACAGAAGACCAAATGAAGATAAAATGCAGAGAACTCAGAGCAAAGTACAATAAAGACCTCACTGGTGAGTTGGAGAACAAAATGCTGCATCTAAACTCTATATACAGTGCAACATTTTCAAACAACCTGTCTCCTCTTGAGCTCCTTAATGCCATCTACAAGATGCAGTTACAGAGCATTTTTGGAGAGGTCTGTATTGCATTGAGGATGTTCTGCACACTGCCTGTGTCTGTTGCTGGAGGTGAGAGGGCTTTCAGCAAGTTAAAGCTAATAAAAAAGTACATGAGGTCAACAATGTCTTAGGAGAGACTGAACAGCCTTGCACTTCTGTCCATTGAGAGTCAGTTAGCCAAGAAATTGGATTTTAAAGAAGAAGAAGACCCGCCAGTGGGCATTAGGGCAATGATGACCATGACCACCACCAACTTGTCAGCATTAGTACCCTAAGACCGTGTGAGTCAAGCATGTATTGTACATCCTTGTGAGATCCATGTAAGATAAAAATTGATCCGAAAAATTCTTACCTGTTAAAAGTTTTTTCAGCCTTTTTGAGTTTTGATTATTTAATTATTTTGTTATTTATTTTATTTATTTTGATTTAGCCAGACATGCTTTTATAAAAGGGAAAGTGGTGCTTACAATTATATTATGATAATTTTTATTATTTTATTATACTTGTTTTACTGTTTGAAATAATGTTCTGGACTACAAAGCACAATGTCTCTTAAGAAAACAATTCATAATTCAAATTAAAATCGTTAAGTTGTCATTTTTATCTCTAAGGGGATACCTGAGGTGTTCTATTAATAGTATAAAGTAGTATTAAGTAAAGCACAATTCATACACAAAAATTATTCTGCATTAACATGAATGCAAATAACATTTTTTATACTATACATGATATTCGTCTTTTTAATACTGATTTAATTTTACATCAGTGATTTGCCAGTGAGTGAGTGAAATGTATCAGTGAGTGAAATGTGTACTTTTCTAAATTATTATTTAAAAAAGGTGATAAATAGATGACGGAAAGGGGCCCCCACACACTGTCTTTGCATAGGGCCCAAGATTCTGTGCTACGCCCCTGTATATAATAACAATATATTTTAAGTTTATTGCAAAATATGCATATATAGAGATATATTTAAGTATTTTGAGAGCGTAGGGAAACTGACTCGATTATGTCCATCTATAGGATGGCTGATTGCTGGAGTGAGGCAAAATGAGCAGAACCAGACAGGGAAACAAAATGTGGAGGACAAATTTGACTTGGACATGTTTTCATGAGATTCACCCATTCATGACACCTCACAGCATGAGACAAGAGGAGAGGCTTCATGACAGGAGAGTTTCAGTGAAACATCTGTCAAATTACCCAAGTCTTACTCTGTCTGAGCAGATACAAATAAACTCCTCCCACAGGAACACTTACCTCACTCTGTCCAGCTTTCTTCCAACTTATATCGGAGGACACAGAATTATAAAACTGATGCATTTGTTTTGTTATCCTTGGTCCCTCAACAGGCAGAGAGATGGTGATGTTCAGACAGTCTCCACAGCCAGACAGAGATATAACGGGTGGACCTATGATTGCTGAACAAAGAAAAATCAAAGCCATTTTAAAAGACTAACAACTAGGGTGTGACGAGACCTCATGGCACGAGATCTCACGAGATTAAAATGTGACGAGATTTCTCGTCGAGGTGAAAAGCTGTCTCATGAGTGATATTGCCATGACGGAGTGTGAGGGTGATAGAATATGCCACCGCTACATTTACATTACGCCTCCACTGTCGTTTTGCTTTTTATAGGAATAAAAACCATTTAATTCGGTCGCCGCCACTCCCTATTCACAGAGTACACGCGATTGCGAAATCGAAAGTAAACAAGCGCGCATTCAAGTGCGATTTCAATACCCTGCATTTTGAAAGCAGCTCCCTAATGCATGCAAATATCTCCCAATATGAAAGCTATCTTAGGCTGGGCTGTGTAGTTGTAACTATCTCTCAGCTCTGTATCGTGCTTGAAGAAAAATTTGATCTCTATTTGCACTTTGAATATTGAGAGAGTACTTTGATTATGGTTGCACGACTAAGAAAAAAAACTGTTATTCATTTTTATGGTAACACTTTAAAATAAGGTTTCATTAGTTAACATTAGTTAACTACTTTAGTTATAAACTATGAATGAACAATACTTCTACATAATTTTTTTTTTATCTTAATGTTAATTTCAACATTTAGTAAAACATTATTAAAATCAAGTTGCATTTGTTAACATTAGTTAATGCACTGTGAACATGAACTAATAATGAATGACTATTTATTAACTAACATTAACAAAGATTAATAAATAATGTAGCAAATGTATTGCTCATTGTTAGTTCATGTTAGTTAATACATTAATGTTAACAAATGAACCTTATTGTAAAGTGTTACCATTTTATTATTCTATATTTTTATTTCTATGATCAATTTGTTGAAAGGAGTTTAGTCAGGAGGTCAAAAGTTGTAGAAGCTCATAAATCATGTACAGTTCTAAGGTCTGAAGAGACTCATATAAAATCATACAGGAGAGAAGCCAGTCAGTTGAGTTTGTGGGAAAACCTTTTACAGTGCTTGAGTATTGTTGTCTTTTACTGCATATGATAATTCATACTCAGAAAGTAGAACTCAAATGACATTCATTACAAGATGATTAGTTAAAACATTTCAAATGTACCTGCAGATTATTTTTCTAGTCATGTATTTCGTCATTGAGGATTTCTTAAAAATACTGTGTAAAAA
Organism: Mylopharyngodon piceus; assembly: GCA_039654765.1. NCBI lineage: Eukaryota > Metazoa > Chordata > Actinopteri > Cypriniformes > Xenocyprididae > Mylopharyngodon > Mylopharyngodon piceus. The sequence goes on along the minus strand of CM077441.1, from coordinate 35,319,179 downwards.
TCTCGTCTCGTCTCAATCTCGTGTCTCGTCTCGTGAGCTACCTGTCTCGTCACACCCCTACTAACAACTCTAGATCTCGACAGATATGTACAGGCAAAATGAAAAATATGACTCAGCAAAAGTACAAATAGTAAAACTAGCTTCACATCACTGTCAACCCCCAGATATTAAAGTACTTACTGTCTTCATATGGTGTAATACTTTTTCTAACTTTCAATGATGTTTTGTTGTCAAGCGATGCCCAAACAACAAAAGTATAGGATGTATAGATGTCCTCCAATAATTCAGAGACATCTACTGCTGTATTTTTGATGTTCAGCCGCACTGTTGAGTTTTCCTTGCTCCTATGAAAATAATTAAATCAGTCTTTATTTAAAGATGGGAAAAATAGGTTAAAATGTTAGACATTCTGAATTTGCACAGGGAAAATCCGCTTTGGATTTGTGTGATAAAATAAATGAATAAATAAATACATATGCTGTGTGTTTCCGAGTGAAGCGCCACACTGTGTTCATTTACAGGTGTGCAACTCATGATACATTGTTGAGCGTCTCAGAGCAACTCGGTTCCTTTACCATGATTTGACTGATGGGGTGACGTCTAATGTTCTAATGTATGTGGTTCAACTGCAGAAATTACAACAAATAAAATCAATAGAAAATATGTTTATGTCTTATACGAGGTGCATTTATTATCTGATGGTGCGAAAGAAGAGTTAGGCTACAATAATAGCCAAAGGGAGCAAATATATAAGTTATCTGAAAAAAATATCTGGATTTCGGCATTGATTACTTATAAAATGTGGTCAGATCTTCATCTTAATCACAATTATAGCAATTCGCAAGACAGCAGTACACGACTCATTGAACTGATATCTTTCAGAAATGTGTTTCAGTGTACACAATTCAGGGATGTCCAGATTACGTGAAAAGAACCGGTTATCTGAAACAAACCATTTAAAAGAGCCGGTTAGCAGAACTGAATCGCTCATCACTAGCTCTGAGACGCATGTGTGTAAATGAACACAGTTCTGCCCTTCACTCTGAAACCAGCAGAAAAGCTTGATGGTTTAACATTTGAAATTGAAAAAAAATAAAAGACAAGTGGTATTATAATATTAATAATCGTTATTAGTATTATAATTTTAACAATTTTACTATAAAATATGTTTTTACTATTTTTATTTAACACTAATATAAAAATAAATAAAAAACCTTACAGTATAATAGCATTATTACAATATATTTATTTTGCTTAATTCTTGATAATAATCATAATGAAAATAATTATTATTATTATTATTATTTTATAGTCAATATTGAAAGGGTAAAAAACCAGAGGGAATGAAATAAGTTCAGCTTTTTTTAAATCACTTTTATTTTCCATGCAGATGCAATCCACTTAAGGTAATCAGCTAACCTAGCTAGTTATTTTTATTTTTCGCGTCAGTTTTTCCAATATCATGCAGCCCTAGACCACGTTTGATGGTGTATGGATGGCGTTACACAACGGCAGCAGTGTTAGTCCACCGTCTTGTGACCGCACAAAGGGGCGATTTTCACCATTGCGAAAGGCTGCTGTGACATTTGTACTTTTAAATGAAGATAACATAACAAAATATATTACTGGTAATAATAATAATAATTATAAAATACATTTAATCTTGGCTAATTATTTATCATAAGTGCATACGTTCCTGCTATTTGACTACTGTTACAGTGAAATATTACATTGATAGCAGACAAAACACTTGAAACTACATTTAATAATTCACTGATGTATTTCAACAGGTATGCACAGTTTATGTTTTATGGTTTTCCCCATAAAACATAAACTGTGTTATTAGCCAAAAATCTGCTGTTTTCGTAGTCAAGTGGTAGAGCGTTGGGCAGCAGTGTCACTAATGACACGGGTTCAAATCCCAAACAAACACAGGCTACAGAGATGTGTCCGTCTTGCAGTTCTAAAACACTTATTTTTTTACACCATATTTTTTTTGCTTATATTTATAGGCTATAAAATTACCATGGATTTCCATTTTACACCAAGCAACAAATATTGTCCAACAACCTGAATTTCCATATATATATATATATATATATATATTGTAGGATTATTCCTGAACGTAGCCCACCAAATTAACACAACTCCACATCCCACACAAGATGAAAGATATTCAACTCCCCCCACCGAACCATTTGTGAGCCATAAAGTTGAACCTTGGGACTAAAATGGCCGATCGAAGACGGCTCCTCCATGTCTGCTTAATTACAGATGCATTTGATTGTAGTAACAGAGCAAAAGATCAAAGAGACCCTCTTTCATTTGTTGACTTTAAGGCTTGTGCTGTGTGTTTGCCAAATTACTGCCTTAAACTTTCTAGATTTTGCTACCTGCTCATATCAGTAATCCTAACTTTATATTATTACCGTTGGCCACAGGATAATATTGTCCAGAATTGGTAAAATACCCTAACCTCAATTTTTCGGTGGATGAATAATTGATAAAGCGTTAAATATTAATTCTGAATCATTTACAGTTTAATTCGGTTCTTATTCACTGTAATTTAATTACCTCTGAGTTATAATTGATCGAGTTAATTCTTACTAATATATATATATATATATATATATATATATATATATATATATATATAAAAAAAAAAAAAAAAAAAAAAACTTTATAGGGTTCGCTATCCAAAAGGTTTTTTTTAAAAACACGATTAGAAGGATCCAGGGCTCTACAGTGCGCCTATTTCCCTCACATTTGCTCTTGAAAATAACTGCGTGCGACTGTGAAAAAATATTTAGGCGCACTGGTGCGAGTGACCCGATCGATTCTCATGAATAGATCTACAATCGGAATAAAAAGTACAACTCCCAAAATGCATCTAAACTTAACAACATGTTATGTTTCATACTGCAGTCGGCTGCTTTTCATACCTTCATTAAAAGACTTTGCTTCAGTCAGCAGAGCAAGTGTAAAAGACATGCGCTCGGACTACTCTTCAAAGATTGTTTACAAGGTGCAACTGGTGTGACGCACTTACCAGACCGTCTCATGCTGCTGTTTCTTTGCAGCCAAATTAATTGTAAATACTACATTTGGATTATCAATGTCGGAAATTAATGGCGGCTTGGGGCAAAAATGCCTCCAAAAATTGATTAATAAAAACACACACACACTGTTTTGAATGCCCGTGCGCATATTACTTTCACTTTTGAAGTAGAGGCAATTCGGAGGCAGCAATTGCTTGAATGGTGGGCTCATTATTATTCTTAATGAAAAACACAACAACAAAACAGTACAATGACAAACTCGCTTAAATATGCGCGTTTACATTTTGCTTTTGAACCAAATCTTCATCCCTCATCTTGTCATTCAGAAAAGTGAGGTGAAATGGCTGAAGTGAAGTGAAATCTGACTCCTGCTGCTGATCTGTGCTGCGACTCTCATTCGGCTCACTGAATTTAGCAGACGCGTTCAGTTTTAACTGTAGTGTCTATTCTCTAACTGAACTAAATGATTATTAAAAAAAAAAAATCAAAATGATGGTGGGGGCCGGTGTGGTCATGGTGGGCAAGTGATCTAACAGGTGCTGCTGCTGAACACCAGTAACACCGTCTATCGCAGCAAGTTAAGTAATATCACACGAGTAGACTCTTGTTTCTCTGAGTATTGGCATGATTGCAAATGTGATACTTACTGATCTTATTGAAGGCCAATAAACAAGCTGATATTAAGTGACAAAATTTTAGCCACAATACTGTCTGTTTTTGCTCTATTTCGTGAAAATAGTTTCAAACAAAGCCACACCAGAACTGTTGCACATCTCCAAGTAACAGTGATTCCTGAATGAATCTGCGTTTTGAACGACTGAATGATTGGCTGCATCCGAAAACCTAGGTAGCTGACTTGCTGCCTCGCTGCCTGGTAGGCAATGACTTGTAAGGCAGCGTTTGTGCATGAAGGCACATCACAAAACGGATTTCAGACATACTTCTGAGACAGCGTAACAGTTTAATGATCTACAGCAAAATAGCACGAGCTTTGGTGAAAACTAAACAAATATTTAATTACTACAGTAGTAATTTCTCGCTAGAAATGATATCAAAAGTGGAAAATGTTGGTCAAAAAGGTACATTTACATACAAACTGACCAGCAAACGCAACTTTCGGACGCCATCTTTATTTTTCTAGCTCAACTGTCACAGAATGGAAAGCACAGGATTGTGGGATATCAAAGGCAGCTAAGGATACATCTATGCTGCCTTCAAAAATCGATCAGATGAAGGTATCTCAGGAAACAGGAAGTGAAGCTAACACTGAATTCGGACGTGCCTTGATGCCTTCCTACCTTGAAATGTGTCCTCCAAAGGCAGCATTTTCCAGTTTTCGGACGCAGCCAGTGACTCGCACATTAAGATTTACCGCCACCAACTGGCTGTTTTATTTTCATATTTACATTTATTTTCATATTTACACATTACATAGACTGTTTTTACTTAAAATATTAAACTTTTAAAGATTCTTTTTTTTAACATATTTCTAAATTCAAAAAATTATATTTAAAAACATTATTATTTACCACTGAGCTGCATGAAGCAGTCTATGTAAATGTCTAAATAACACCACTTCAGATGGAGCTTCTGTGCCACTTGGATTTTTTGATGGATTTTTTGATGATTTCTTTTCATTGGTAACAGTCTGATTGGGTCTTATTTTTGTAATTGGATTTATTGTTTAACATTTAAAAACAAATTTTCTATTTTAATTTAAGAAATTGATTAAATATGATGCATACATTTAATAAGATTAGAAAAAAAAAAAAAGCTCTTATAATGGTACAAATGCCCCAGGAAATTAATTTAAAGGGGCAAATATCGCCCTGTAATAATGTCTGTTATTGATCAGAAAGTGCTCGTAAATTTTTGACTGTGCTCCTAATTTTTTTTTATTAGGAGCACAATTGCTCCTAAAGAAAATTGTTACCATAGAGCCCTGGGATCCCAGGATCCCTGTAAAATTTAGGCTAATTATTGGGTTGAAAATGTTGTTCATGGTGAATGTGTGCAGCCTGGTGACAAAGAACATGAGAGGGTCTGTACTATATACCATTTCGTTTTGCTTGGGAAAAGCTGGCAAAGTAAAACGGGGTAAATGCATCTGATTCTGTTTGAATTCTTCAATCATTGAATAATTAAATATTTAACTATTAATAAAGTTTTATGACAAAAATACTACGACATGTAAATGATTTAGGCTTTATCTATTCCTCATTTTACAAAGAAAAAAAAATAAATAAATAAATAAATAATTGCACAGGGAATAAACACCTGTAATAAATAGGCAATTGTCCCAAGTCTTTACATTGAAAATAAAGCAATAGGCTACCATTTAGCCTAGTTAGTAGGCTATTATTATTTTATTTATTTAGTCATTTAGTCAACAAAAATGTTTCAAGTCTTTTTAAAGCTATAATAAACATATTGAGCCAACACTGATTTGTTTGATACGGATCTGTTTTGAATTTGTTTGTTTTTTTCTTTCGTTGCTGCTTTATCATTTATCCGTTGGATATCATTGTCAGTCATCTCAGTTTCATGAGTGATTCACAAAACCAAACGCTTGACCAATCTTAAGCATCAAGAATGGTAAAACAAAGACTGTCACCCAACATCAGTTAAGAGCACATATTTACAATGTTGTTATCATTATCAATTAAAAATAACAGAAATTGTCAGAAAATGAATAACAAATATCGTTTTCGGATCAATTAATGTACATTTCAAATGTTAAAATCTATGGTTATAGCACCACTTAGCGGTCAAGAGCATAAATGAATTTCCCTCTGCAAACTGCAACGGTACCCGCGGCGACAAAAAAAACGCATTTTGGTTGAGTACTATCTGTATATGAACATGGTATTAAATGTTTTATTTTGTCACCAACTACACGACTGGCCATTTCACCCCTGTTTGAAAAAACCCATGAAATGACAAACCCAGACTAAAATAGATCCGGTTCATGAAGTCTATGCACTACAAGCATCAGTGTGGTCTGCTCTGAAAGCAGTTTGTTATCCTGTCAGAATCAATTACTGTCATTAAGAAATAAGGGCTTAGATCATTTTTCAAACGTGCAAACTAAAGTACCTCCTTTATTCTATGCTTTATCATGAGGCCAGAAGAAATGTTTTGTTTACTTGTGTGAAATGCTTGACTCAAATCTTTGAGAAGACTCACCTTTGTTTGAAATTGAACACTGTCTGTGGAGGAGAATTTATCCCAGGACTCCACTGTAAGATGTGCCTGAAGTTGTGAGACACTATTGTTAAGTTGGCAGGAGCAGGGATTGTGTGGAGCACTAGAAGGAGAAAACCATAACGAAACATGACAAACATCACAAATAATCGCTGTGCATCTTTTACTTTTAGTCAAACTAAGCAGAAACATGATCACAAATAAAAAAGTTCATATATAATTTAATAAACAAAACAAGAAAAGAAATGGTAAAAATGAGCAGGTTTTATAGTCAGAATTCCTCATTTCATTCACCAACCTTTTGTTAGATTTAATTTTCATCATGTGGTTTTCTTTCACAAGCAAATATATCTTGCTTTAAAGATATTTGCAGTGTGTTTGTGTTTTGTACACAATATTAGCTTATTATGTAAAAAAAAAAAAAAAAAAAAATACAAATATTAAATAGTTATTAAGAATATTACTCTGGTCAGTTCATATCAATATAGGTCTGCAACATGTGCTAACAATAAAAAAGAATATATTAGTTCCCAGATTCAGTGTTTGAATCCTCAAAACTGTTTAGACTAGTCTTCAAAGTTAGTCTTCTAATTGTTTTCATAAAGACTTAACCTAACTTTTTAGGACTAAAAAGGGCAAGACCATCAAGAGACATATGAAAATTAATTTATTGCTATTTTCCATCTGATTAGGACACAAATAATACACTTTAATGATTTTTTTTAAACAAGACTTTTATTTTATATTTTAATGTTTGTATCCCCCAGTTGGCCAAATGCTTTAGTATCACATTTAATATGCAAATTTCTAGGGCCTATGAATCATCAACACGACCAAAATGTTGCTGGAAAACCTGTCTACTTCATGCCTTCTGTCCTCTGATTGACAGTTCATACCTTTTTTATCAAGTAAAGTCTTTTTTGCTGCGAAATCTTTAATGATTTTTAAATGTAAGATGAACATTTACTGGACTGAAGCAACTTGGGATTACTTAATTATTCACACACCATTTTTTAATGTTTAAAATTATTATTCTTCTTTCAGAATGTACAAGTGAATTGTATGTCAAATCATATGCTTTAATAAAAAGACGTTTGATAAAATTATTATTCTTTTTTTTTCATGTTAAAATGTAAATGTCAAACATGACACAACAGGCTTTTGAGGAACATTTATTTTTTCATCTCTCAATTATCACTGAAATTGCAATGAATTGCATATATGAGCCATAAGAGTCTGATGTATGAAATATGATACTCAACAAGAAACACATATGCATATCTATACACACACGTTTGCATATGTGTTTTTTGTTGAGTATCATATTTCATACACACACACTTTTGTTAACCTAAAACTGAATTCAGTATAGCAAACTAAATGATTAATGACTAAATAAATGAAAAAATTATATTAAATTAAGAATATTAAGTATTGAACTGATTTTCTAAAACAGGCCACAAGTATAACGTCTATAGACCACAGAGTCTATTTTATACCCCTAAAAGGACAATGTTTCCCGACATACATTTACAGACAGATTATGAAAAATGTATCAATTAAATTCATAAAACTTCAAAATAAGCATTACGCTTATGTTGAAACTTTAAAATGGACTCTGTGGTAAACACTTAACCACTTTTTAAACTTGCAAGTCCCCTCCAAATATTGTAAACATGTGAATTATATCAACTTTTATCTGAGGGTGAGTAGATTTCCCACTACATATAAAAAGGCAAATTGGTCCAATCTGAATCAGAAAAGTGTGACTAACTGCTCTCGTTGGTCAAACTAGTTCTACTAGTCTTATCATAGTTGATGTCCTCAGACCCTGCCGGATCATACTGTACCTGAAATGTAGAGAGACATGAGAATAAGATGGCCCACGTATGCTGTCGTCATTATGACTGTCAATCATAATTCACGAACGCAGCGAACTTACACTGAAATAAAAACAGAAATGGTTAAGATAAACCACCAATGGAAGAACAGTGAAATGAGGTGAAACATTAATAAATTTGATCAGAAAGCAATAATATTGAGGCAGCATTTAGAATATAAATTAGAGATGCACTGATGTATCGGCTAACAATCGGTATCGGCCAATTGTTTAAAAACAGAGCCGATTATATCCTGTCAATCAAAAGGGTGCGGAAAGACGTGTTCAGACTGCAACTCATACATACTGTGTGTGAAGAAAATCACTTGTGTTGAATTTTAACGCATTAACAGTTTAAAAATAGTGACGTTAAAGCAGGCTCTTTTTGACCCTATGAATCACCCGTAGTTCAAGCCAGGGTTGCGGGGTCTGTGTTTTTTTCCTACATCAAATATTATTTGTAGCGCCTCCCATCCAATAATCGCAAAAAGCTTTGTGCTTTATTACTTCTGATAAGAATTAAAGTTTCAGTTTTCAAATTCTGTCCATTTTATCATGAAATTCAAACAATAAATGGCGTTTTGACGCTCTTAAACGTGACGTGTCAGATCGTTGTAATGCTTTAGTTCAGGCGGCAGCGCGGAGCGCGAGTCTTTTCTTCCTCTTCAATACAAGTTATATCTCGAAAAACATGAATGAACATCAAAAGTATGTTGAAATATATTGTACAACTTACTGGAATGTATCATGTCTCATGTAATCACTATCTGTGTTTCAACCGCAGAAACACGTCAATAAAACAGCTTGTGAACAATATGTCACATTATGTCAAATTTACCTCAGGAATGTTTTCCAATGTTCACAGTTCCTTAACTATCTAACGTTATATATAAAAACACTAGAGAGGAGCTTATTTACTGTTAATTATATGTTTGTGCAAATTTGCCATGAAGACAACAAGTGCTTATGAAAACTACCTTATGTTATACAAACATTTCAGTTTTTGAGTGTAATTATTATATCTGAAAATAAACAGCAGCTGAATATAATACCTCTGCTGTTAACTGTAACCTCTAATATTGCAGTGTACCAAATGAGAGGGTTCCCTGTATAGTGTGCAACATTATTTGAGAGAGATTTTTTTTTTCCTTAAGAAAAACCAAACTATTGGTATCGGCCGATATCATTCTGAATAAATCGGCTATCGGTATCGGCAGAGAAATTTAGTATCGGTGCATCTCTAATATAAATAGAATCTGTCGCTATTTACACTTGGTGAAAATAATATTATTTTACTAGATTTTATTTACACCATGTTAAAGTATCAGTTCTTTGCAATAAGAGTAAATAGTGATTAGATGCTATCTATACTTTATATTGGCAAAAATTATTTGCACCTCAATATTTTTGTACATTTACAGAATGTAAAAATATCATACAGTGTAAATGATAATGTTTATTAAAATTATTAAATGGATGCTGCCTTATTGGGAGAATAAAAACCCTCCCCAATAAACACTTTTAATATTATTAAACACTCGTTCGCAGTTTATTTCCACTTTTAGAACATGCTGAAAATAAATGCGAGTTCGTCAAAAGATGGATTCGAACCCGCGTCGATCGCGTTAAAAGCAAGATCTGCGAGCTTTATTCACTACTGCTGCGCCACTGAAGATGCTGAATTCTGTGTCTTTTTTAAAACTTGAGTGTCCCAACCAGACATTGGTGGGCGGAGCTAGTGTAAATAGCGTTTGCCAACAAGAGACGCTATTTTTACTTAGTGTAAATACACACTCGGTAATATTAAACAGGGGGCAGTAAAGGTGTGTAAAGCTTCAGCTGTACTAAACACACATTCTGTAATGGGTCAATGACAAATAAGAGTGTCAACGATAAACAAACAAAAAAATAAATAAAAACACAAACATCAACTTAGAAAGTCTTTGTATATGATATAGATTAGGAAAACTTTTATACCATTTAAAGACAATGAATGAATGACTAAAAATGTCATGTAGTGTAACAATCAAGTGAAACATGAGACATTTCTCTTATTCAATCAATGAGGCTGATTTTCTTTTTCACACAGTGTTTCTGAATCCTGGTCCTGTGATCTTTCATCGAGATGTTTACATGTGAATAAAAGCCTAAATTAAATCTGTTAATCATATAAAGCGATGGAGTCTCTTCAGAAGCCTCATTCATATGGATTAATTTTACATGTTCATCAATGTTTTGAAGCGTCAGAGGTGAATAAACTGATGAAGATGAAGGAAAGTTGGGTTTGGAACGACATGAGATATTTTAAATATATATATATAATATATATATATAAATAATGTAAATCAAGAGAATGTACTTGATGTTCAGTGTAGTTAACTTCAGGATTACATGTTCACTTCACAGTCAAAGAATGATATATAATAAACATTCAGATGATGCTCTATTGGCTTACATCAATAAATAACAATAAATAAATTTCACAAATCTGCCCATTACAAGAAAATAAAGCAAACTCACTTTACATATAAACACCTTGAGCACAATGTGGATGAGGTCTTGATGCAGTCAAAGTCCGGTCAACTCTTAAGTCACTGGTGACTGACCAGATCTGTTGAGGAAAGATGAAAAAAACAATACATACACTTTAATAAATTAATGTCTAAACATGGCTTTTTGAATATGCGGCATGTTGGTATTCTTTGAAGTAAACTGTATGTATAATCATGATAAATGTATATCGACATCGTGTAATTCATATTAAAGGACCATTATACCATATTACTTTAGAAAAGCTAACATATATCAAATACCAGTTTAATAAACGGCGTCAAACACAGACTAGATATCATAAAACACTGAATTACTGCTCGTGCAATACGTGTATCAAGGTCCAGTTGTTTATGAACTCTCGCTTAAACACGCTAAAAGTTCTTCACCATACCTGTAAATCCATGATGTTCTCTCCTATCCGTTTGTCATGTGAGAGAGGACGTTATTCGCGTTTAATACCGCAAATATTTTTAGATGAAGGTTCCTGATTCTGTTTCCAAACGTCACTGAGAAACACGCGCTTCCCTGACAGGCAGCGGCGGGTCACGTGATTTTCACTGAAACACAAACAGGTTAACTAGAAAGAGACTGTGTGTGAGAGCAAGATAAATATCATTCTGGCCTGCAGACTTTAAAGTGTTTTGGCGCTTTTGTTTTGTTTCACTGATTTAATGTTAAGTTTGCCTAAGATTACGTCGAAATGATAAAGTCCAGTGTTATATTATATTCTAGCTGGTTTGAGATGCCTTAAAAGTAGACGAGAGTAGGCGGACACGAGATCACAGGCAAATCTCGCGTGATTTGCGCTCGTTTTTTGTTGCCAATACATTGAAAATTTCAATTCTGCTACTTTTACATGAAAATAATGATGATGATCAAGACACCCAAATGTCAACAATCACATAATCCCATACAGATCACATGCAAACTTTGGTCAGAGCATAAAATTCAACAAAATTCTCATCTTTTTCAAATTCTTCATCTTTAAAATGATGAATAAAAGATGTGCATTGGATGTTTGTTTTTTTTTTTGTTTTTTGGTTTGTTTTTTTTTTTGTTTTTTACTGTGAACTAAATTCTGACTACTTTTTGATTAGGTTTAGATTACTTTTTTGATCTAACTATAGATTACTCTATTGATTAGATTTGAATGGTGTTGTGTACCATGCTGATATAAAAACAACAGAGAAAGAATATACTCCATTTTTGTGTATGCTATCAACATCATAAAGTGTATTAAACATTACTTCAGGGTCTCCCAAACTGGGGTTGTGGAAGAACTGCATGAGGTTCATGAGTCGAAGAAGACCTAAAAATTAAATCATAAAAACGTCAAATTAAAAAAAAAATAATAATAATTAAATAAATAAATAAATCAAAATAAAACTTAGACAGTAAAAATAGAAATTCCCTGCATGTTATGATCAGATATCAGAGAACCATGATGCAAATGTGTTGTTAATTTACTGAAACATCACAGTACAAAGATATTTCAAAGATTAAGTTAAAGACACACAAACACAGGAAATGCAGTGAACACAAGCGCAGGAGTTTATTAAACACAAAACAGGTAAGTCGCTGGAGGCGAGTACAGACAAGTATTAAAACAGTCTTTAGCAAACTTGAACACTGGCTTAAAGCATTTTAAAGATCACTACTGAAATCCACAGACAGTATTTCAGATAATCAAAGCCAGTGACAGATAACTCCAGAACAGTCTTATCAATAAATATAAATATAAATAATAAATATATAATAATAATCAATAAATATTTCCAGGTAAACTCAGTCCATATTTACACACCCAAACTCCATGCGTAACTTTCACACCCAACTCAGAACATTTCAAAAGCAGGTTAACAGGCTATTCAGATACTCACAGAGGAATCATTATCTTGCTGATTGTGAACACACAGTTATGTACATTTCCTTTAATGCAGAGCAAATGATGAGTCCTAGAATGACACAACAAGGCCAACCACTGACCGAGAGCAAGTGTGGGGTTTAAATGAAAGAACCAGGTGCTGATGAGCTGCAGGTGGACGTGATTAGGGTGATTGAGTGACCATAGCTGTGTTTGAAATCACCTCCATACCCTCATTCATTATTCCCTACTTTACTACACTAATATAGTCCGATTAAAGAGTGAATTAATTCAGACACTGAAGGCGCCAGAAGGGATGCCATTTTGTTTGTGCTTTGCTTGTTGGTTAAAATAAAATAGAAATAAAAACGCTGACAGTGTGTTTGTGATTGCTTGTGTCACGCGCAGTGCTTACCTTCACGAGTATTTCCCACCAGATTTTTCCTCAGAAGAGTTGCTGCATCACTGTCATGCTTTAACAAAATATATCTTTTATTGTTCTTTAAATTATACTACTGAGAGAACAACAAAGTGAAGAAGTTTTCAGGCCAGAACTGAGACGTGTCATTTTCTTACGCAAGGGTCGACAATTTGTAAGTTAGCTATAGTTTATATACAATTGTACTATATGGTACTATATTATAATATTTACTAGTTGTACACATGAACTCTACTAGGTACAAACATGACCTGCTTCATCATTTTGAATATGAGTTATATACGCTTAAAAATAAAGTCTTCCATGTTTTGGGGTCAAAATGATGCATGAAACATGCATGCAATATATTAATGAGATTTTTTTCAATTTTTTAGTTTGGGCGGCCACCCAAGCTGCATTGCTGCATCAACCATCACATCCCAGTCCTGTCCATTTTCTATGATGGAGTTAGTGATCTGAGACCAGACTACAGACATTGACAAATCTCTTTTCATTCATTCGTGACCATTATGATCATGGCTTGAGCTTGAAGTGCCTGTTTTTGTATTCCAGTTGGCCAGCACTACTTCCTATCAGGTATCCGGAGCCTTTGACATACACCTCTGCACTGCACAAGTAAGATCATGAGCAAAAGAGCAAAAGTAATTAATTTCCCAGCTGTCGAGGAATCGCAGGAGATTGGAGATGAATTTGCACAACTCACAGGATCTGCACTGGAAGCTGCCTCTAGATGGCAATGGTGGATATCTTCCTAAAAACCAGCATATGAAAAAATATAACACAAATAAAATATCTGTCCATAACACAAAACTATTCTTTATCATTAACTGATGATTCCGCTGTTGGTGCCATCTTCTGGTCAGACATGGGAATTCATCTCTCACAGTGCATTGTGGGTATTCTCTAGCCGTTGAGCGTTCATCAGTTGAACACTCATTATTGCGGTGCATTGTGGGATTGAATGAGTGCACTCGATAACATCCACTATGGTTTTGAGCACCACTACAAATGGCCGTCTCCTCAAATAGTGCCCTATTTAATGGTATAGGGGGTGATTTCGAACACAGTCTGTGAGTGGGACAGAGTCCAGAGTGTGCATGTGACAGAACCCCACCCTTTAGGAGCAGATTCCAGATGCTCCAAAACACATTCAACAATCCATAATCCGGGAGGGTGATGAAGCGGAGGTGGACATGGGGAGGGACGGAGGGCAAGACCCCCGAGGTGGAAATGGGTCTAGAAACCAAGGCGGAGCAGGTAGAGCAGGGCCCAGGGCGGAGCAGGTACACCAAAAAATACTGGGTTAAAAACAACTGAATTTGGGTCAACCCACTGCTGGGTTCGTCCCTATTTGACCTAGCGCTTTTGACCCAACTATTGGTTAAAATTACTACACTGCTGGGTTGAATGTAACCCAAAATTTTAGTAATTAAAATAACACACAAACTTACATTAATACAGACTTCAGTAATCAAAATATGAAAATTTATTGATAACATTTCGAAATTGTCAATACACAAGTATAAATGATGTGTCCATATGTGAATATGAATTTAAAACATTTTAAAACATATTTTCTCATCACCCCCTCTGCATTATGATGAAATTGAATGAAAATGCATCAATGATTGTTCACAGAACTCTTATTGCTGTCTTTTCATCCCCAGGAAGTTCATACACCACAGTCTGTAGAAAGTCTGTGCTTAGGCTAGTTTATGTCAAAGATGTAGAATGCGTTAAAGCAAACTTCTACTGCAGCCAGCAATGTATTTTGATCATCGAACATAAACAGAAGCTCAACTGTAATTGCGTGATGCGTGAGAACAACCCTCATCTTGTTGAAGCTCAAACGTGCAAGAATGAACCTCACTTGTTTGTGCTGGAATACACTTGTGACTTCTTGAAAATCACATATTGTTGAAAAAGAAATATGTACTTGCCTTGACAGATTGATTAAATAAGGCATTTTGCATTTAGTTACATTCAAATTGGCATAAAGTAGTTACATGGAAAAAATTATGACTAAACTGTGACTGATTTTGGTTGAATAATCTTTGCTGACATTGCAAAGGGACATCAAATAATTGTGTCATAATACATCTGTATATACCAATGTACACAAAGCTGTAAAACAAACATGCATGCTATTCTAAATGCATAAATGAACAATGAACATAAATTAAGAAATTATGTTCACAATTGTAAAGTTCATATTGTAGTTCTTTATCAATTGGATTTTTTTTTTTAAAGAAACAGACCTTGTTGAACATAGTTTTCCTCATGTTGCGTGTTTCCTAGATCTTCCTCCACATTCGGTGGGTTGTTGTTTTTGGTGGGATCATTTTTCGATGCACTAATTAACTGAGCATCAGTTGATGACACTCTCTCATATAATGTCTGTTCAGGAATCAGATACTGGGCTTGAACCGTGTTACTCTAAATGAGAAAAAACAACAACAGCAAAACAGAGAAAGTGTTGAACAGTCATTATATGTGGCAGCAGGATACATGAGACTTAAGGTGAGATTTTGGCCATGATTTGGTTGTCTGAGACAAATTTTGAAAATCCTAAAAGATTCCTCCCATCCTAGACTAAAATCTGTAGTCTTTGATCGCTAGTTTGACATGTTTACCGACAGCCGATTAATGACTGTTACGATCATCTTTTTACCTCAGATGAAATTCTGATTTGGTGCACAGTCCTGCAGTGTGACTTCTCCTATGATGAATGTTTTTCAAGACAAGCCGTGATCAAAACTAACGCTAGAGATTTCTTTGTTAGCCACCATTTCAGTCCCGCGTGTAATGCAGCTCACAGTCACCGAACGTGTGTGGGTTGATGATGTAAAACTCCAGACGATTTTTCATGAGCGCGTCCATTTTTAACACATCTTGACTGTCGTACAGTCTGACATTAATGACATCCGAGATGCCACAGTGTGACATGAGGATCATGTTCATACAGTCTGGCAAGCAACAATTGTAAAGGACTATTATAAATCGCACAATGTGCACCCGGATTTAGTCAAACTCACGGCTCTTGCCCCAACAAGTCAAAGGTTTGGACACACTTGAACCGTTGTATGATTCTCATTATGTACATACACATTTGCTCACAATACAAAACAATGTATTTAGCGTCAGACTTTTTTTACATCAGACTTTAGCCGCTGATATGTTTTAAGTAACTGAAATAAGCACAAATATCAAGGAATGTCAAAAAACACCTTTTAAAGGTGCCCTAGAACCCTTTTTCACAAGATGTAATATAAGTCTAAGGTGTTCCCTGAATGTGTCTGTGAAGTTTCAGCTCAAAATACCCCATAGATTTTTTATTATTCAATTTTTTTATCTGCCTATTTTGGGGCATAATTAGAAATGCGCCGTTTCAGATGCGCGTGTCCCCTTTAAATGCTCGCGCTCCCCGCCCGCAAGCTGGCAACTCTATAATACATTGCATAAACAAAGTTCACACAGCTAATATAACCCTCAAAATGGATCTTTACAAAGTGTTCGTCATGCAGCATATCAGATCATGTAAGTATGGTATTTATTTGGATGTTTACATTTGATTCTGAATGAGTTTGATAGTAGCCTATGCTGCAGCTAACGGGGCTAAAGCTAACGTTACACACTGTTGGAGAGATTTATAAAGAATGAAGATGTGTTTATGAATTATACAGACTGCAAGTGTTTAAAAATGAAAGTAACGACATGGCTCTGTCTCCGTGAATACAGTAAGAAACAATGGTAACTTTAACCACACTTAACAGTACATTAGCAACATGCTAACGAAACATTTAGAAAGACAGTTTACAAATATCACTAAAAATATCATGATATCATGGATCATGTCAGTTATTATTGCCCCAACTGCCAATTTTCGCTATTGTCCTTGCTTGCTTCACAATACCTGCATAACGTCTGATGATTCGACTGTGCAGCTCCAGACGTTAATACTGGCTTGTCTAATGCCTTGAACATGGGCTGGCATATGCAAAAGTTGGGGGCGTACATATTAATGATCCCGACTGTTGCGTCACAGTCGGTGTTATGTTGAGATTCGCCTGTTCTTCAGATGTCTTTTGCACAAATCAAATTTACATAAGGAGGAGGAAACAATGGTGTTTGAGACTCACTGTATGTCATTTCCATGTACAGAACTCTAATTATTTAACTATGCCGAGGTAAATTCAATTTTTAATTCTAGGGCACCTTTAAAGGGGACTTATCCCCACTATTGACATGGATCTGCATGATCAACTTGACAACTGTGATGGCGTGATGGATATAAGTGATGGTGAGTAATGTTATTGTCTTGCTAACCTATTTGTCTACTTGCCTCCATGTTGAGTTTCTTTCACAAAAGAGACACTGAAGTGTTGAGATCATCAAAACACCTTGTGTCAATTCTGAGCAAGGAACAGTTAATGGGCCTTCAACCAGCCTGGGGTGCGTTTCCCAAAAGCATCATTAGCAAACTATGGTCGCAAGCTCCATCCTTACCAACACAGTTCAACAATTCAGTGTTTCCCGAAGCCACAATTCCAACGAACATTCACTAATAGCACTGCAAAGTTGAGTACTTGGAATTGCAGCTCTCGACTTGTGGTTAGAAGCTTCACTCTATTATTAATAATACATTCTTTGGCAGTGGCTTTTTTCCTGAAGATCAGCACAAATGCAAATGTGATATTGATATTATACAACAGTTCAATAGCAATATTATTAATTTGAATGCATTGACACTATTGGATGAGAACTGAGCTGAACTGAGCTGGACGATGACATCACTGTTTTCTCCAGATCTGCTTTATAGATGAATTGAACTCATTCCAAACATAACCAGTTGTACAAGGTAAGAAAAGCTAATGATGTAATTGAAAATGTATAAAAAATTCCAGATGAAACGCTTACCAGTGATGTAAGAAGAGGGGTCTTCAGCTTACATAGAGACCCAGTGTAAAATAGACTCAACACCAACACCAGCACACATAAACCTGACACTGCTGCTCCCAGTGACCAACTCATTAAATATAATGCTGCAGAGAGACAAACATACAAATCGAAAACATTTACACCTTACATTTAGTCAGCAATTCAATTAGTCAGCAATTCAATGTGACTTTTACAAAAACATGCATACTGTAGCTCTGCTGTATTTTGGACTGATTGTTCTTATGAAGCGGCCCATAGAACCATATGGTAGAAATTTGGCACACTGATTGTAGTGCGTCTCAACAGGCCTCTGACCAACTTTGGTGTTTCTTACTGAAAAATTATAGCACCACATACAGCTCAAATTTTGAGCCAATTCTGAACTCTGTCTAGAAACATTTTTCTTCCCTTTTTTCATTCCTCATACAGAGTTTATGGCTTGTCTTATCACTACTATAAGACAGTTATAGATGAGCACATGACAGACTCAGTAACTGCTGAGTAGAACTGTGTCAGCAGCTCCTGTGGCAGGTTGAACTTCCTCAGCTGGTGAAGAAAGTACAACATCTGCTGGGCTTTTTTTCCCTATGGAGTCAATGTGATTGTCCCACTTCAGGTCCTGAGAGATGGTGGTGCCCAGGAACCAGAATGACTCCACTGCTGCCACAGTGCTGTTCATGACGCTGAGTGTGGGAGTGCTGGGGGGTTCTCCTGAAGTCCACGATCATCTCCACTGTTTTCAGTGTGTTCAACTCCAGGTTGTTGTGACTGCACCAGACAGACAGCTCTTTAACCCTCTGGGGTCTGAGGATTTTTGGGGCCCTGGAGAAGTTTTGACATGCCCTGACATTTGTGCTTTTTTCAGTTGTTCATAAACATATTAATGGAAAAGTTGTCATTACACTGTATTCAGCACGAACTAGGCTACTATAATATGTGAGGAACATGTATGTACATGTTTGTATTTTTGAAGGAATAACGTTTATGCGTGGTTATTGAAAAAACAAAAAACTTAAGTCACTGAAATAAGGCCACAAAACTAATATTATATATGTGTTCACAAGACTTCTGGGTATTGGAGGTTGTAGACTAGAATTTTTGCTTCAAAATTATGTAAAATACCCTGCCTACTGGTTCATATAAAATAATATATTGATTTAAATTTTGTAAGACACTTTTTGTCAAGAAACAGTATGCGTGGAGGCGTGAACCTTCATGAATGCTCCTGCGATTCACACCTGAGAAGACAAAGACCCGCATAATGACCTGCATAATGACCCGCATAATGAGCCCTTTCAGTCAGGTAGGCTATGTGAAAAAACCCTCTGATAACAGGATATATCAGCTGTATTAACGTTAATATAATGTGTACTCTTGACAAAAAAAAACATGATTTTTGTGATCTCATGCATGCACGTATTATTGCACACGTGAAGAAAATTTTGTATAGGCCTATTATAGTTTAAATTACAGTACCAGTCAAAAGATTGGACGCATTACTATTATAATGTTTTTAAAAGAAGTCTCAAGTCTCTAACCAAAAAATGGTTTTCTATTTTAATATAATTTAAAATATAATGTATTTCTGTGATGCTGTTACATACACAGAAGGGGACAGCGACACAGGAATGCAGGTATATTGTTTATTAAATGACCAGAATGAAGCAGAGTGCAGGTGAGTCACAACAGGATGAATAGTTGACTTGGAAATGCAGATGAACTGATACTTGTCTTGGTTTTGTAGGATGGATGGACAGATGGCAGACTTGGAGCAGGAACAGACACAGATGAACTCACGGGAGACTAGGAGACAACGAGGAATCGAGGGAGCACAGGAGACGGGTAAGTATCGTCGATGGAGTCCTTGAGGTAAGCAGAGTGGTAAGGAACCAAGTGCATACGAGACCGGACAGTGACTGAGTGAGAGCGTGAGCCTTTTGTACTGCTGGTGATGAGGGTGCTGATGAGCTGCAGGTGTGCATGATTAAAACTCTGGTGATGACGTGCGCTGTGTCTGTGAGAGTGTAGAGCCTGGCGTGTCTGTGACATTGCCCCCCCCTCCACGGCCCGCTCCTGAGGGCCGTGGACCCCGACGTCGTGGTGGTCGGCCTCTGCCACGGGGTGCTGGTCTCTCTGGGTGAGTAGCATGGAAGGTGTCAAGTAGGCTGGGGTCGAGTATGTCATTCCTGGGGACCCATGAGTGTTCCTCGGGGCCATAACCTTCCCAATCCACCAGATATTCGAGAAGACCACCACGACGCCGGGAGTCCAAGATCTCTTTCACCAGGTAAGCAGCTCCATCGTCCACGATGATAGGAAGGGGGGGTTCCTCGGCTGCGCCAGGCTCTGTGGGAACAGAAACAGAGGGGTAGTGAGGCTTTAACAAGGAGACGTGGAATGTGGGGTGAATCTTGTATTCAGGTGGGAGCTGGAGTTGATAGGTGACCGGATTGATCTGCCGCATGATGGTGAACGGGCCAATGAATCTGGGACTCAGTTTCCTACAGGGCAGGCGCATTCTGATGTCCCTTGTGGACAGCCAAACCTTCTGTCCCGGCTGGTAATTGGGAGCGTTGGATCGCCGAAGGTTGGCTGTCATCCTGCGCCTGCGTAGGGCTCGTTGGAGCTGGTGGTGTGCGGAGTCCCAGACCCTCTCGCTCTCTCGGAACCAGTAGTCGACCGCAGGTACGTCCGAGGGCTCTCCAGACCAGGGGAACAGTGGGGGTTGGTAGCCGAGTACGCATTGAAATGGGGTGAGACTGGTGGTAGGCTGTCGCAGGGAGTTTTGGGCGTACTCGGCCCAACCCAGGAACTGGTTCCAAGAGTCCTGGTGGCCGTGGCAGAAGGTACGGAGGAAGCGGCCGATCTCTTGAATCTTCCGCTCCGTCTGCCCGTTCGTTTGGGGGTGGTAACCGGAGGAGAGGCTGACGGTCACACCTAGGAGGGTGAAGAAGGCCTTCCAGACCCTGGAGATAAACTGGGGCCCTCTATCTGACACGATGTCCTCCGGAATTCCATAATATCTAAAGACATAGTTGAACATCAGCTCAGCAGTCTCCATGGCCGTGGGTAGTCCTCTTAATGGAATCAGACGACATGATTTGGAGAATCTGTCAACGATAACTAGGATGCAGGTACAGTTATCTGAAACAGGGAGGTCGGTGATGAAGTCCACTCCTAGGTGTGACCAAGGGCGGTTGGGAACGGGCAGAGGTTGAAGTTTGCCGGAGGGAAGGTGGCGAGGACTCTTAGAGATGGCGCATTCCTTGCATCCCTGCACGTACCTTCTGACATCCGATGCCATGTTCGGCCACCAGAAGCGCTCTTTCAGCAGCGAGAGGGTTTCATTGACCCCCGGGTGGCCAGTGCCCAGTGACGTGTGAGATGTGTGGATGAGGGGAGTGCGCCGTGTCTGAGTGATGTAGAGCAAACCAGGGGGACAACCCGGCGGAGCGTTGGTGGAGGCATTGGGCTTGGGAAGCGTTTCCTCAGACCAGACGATGGGACTTACGAAGAGTTTCTCAGGGAGGATCGGTTCAGGAGTGTCTGAGGGTTCATCGGGACCATGGAGGTGGGAGAGAGCGTCTGCTTTCACGTTTTTGGAGCCTGGGCGATAGGAGATGGAGAAGTGGAAACGAGTGAAAAACAGAGCCCAACGTGCTTGGCGGGGGTTAAGTCTCTTTGCTTCACGAAGATACTCCAGGTTTTTATGATCAGTCAAAACGGTGAATGGGTGTTTCGCATCTTCGAGCCAATGCCTCCACTCTTCCAGGGCGAGCTTGATGGCGAGAAGCTCCCTGTTGCCGATGTCGTAGTTTATCTCCGCCGGGTTGAGTTTGCGGGAGAAGAAGGCACATGGGTGGAGTCTACTGGGATTCCCCTGCTGCTGCGACAATACCGCTCCTACTCCGGTGGTCGAGGCGTCGACCTCCACTATGAAGGGTTTCTCGGGGTCCGGGTGCACCAGGAGAGGAGCAGTGATGAAGGCTTTCTTGAGGGTCTCGAAGGCTTGGGTGGCTGCAGGGGTCCAGGACAGAGACTTGGGCTTACTGCGTAGGAGGTTGGTGAGTGGAGTGGAGATGGTGCTGTAACCTTGGATGAAGCGACGGTAGAAATTTGCAAAACCCAGGAATCTTTGGAGTTCTTTAATGGTGGTGGGAATGGGCCAGTTCTTGATGGCAGAGACCTTCCTCTCGTCCATCCGGATGCCACTGCGGTTGATGTTGTACCCAAGGAACTGCACTGAGGGTTGGTGGAAGGTACATTTCTCTGCTTTGAGGTACAGGTGGAACTCCCTCAGGCGTTGCAGGACCTCCGCAACGTGGTGGCGATGGTCGGCCATGCTCCGGGAGTAAATCAGGATGTCGTCGATGTAGACCAGGACTGACTTGTGGAGGAACTCCCGGAGCACCTCATGGATGAAATCCTGGAATACGGAGGGGGCGTTGACCAGTTATTACGGCATAACCAAGTACTCGTAGTGGCCAGTAGGGGTCACAAACGCGGTCTTCCCCTCGTCCCCCTCATGTATCCGGATGAGGTTGTACGCGCTGCGGAGGTCCAACTTGGTAAACACAGTGGCACCTCGGAGGTGTTCGAGCGCAGATGGGACGAGAGGAAGTGGATAGCGGAATTTGACTGTGATTTTTTTGAGTGCTCTGTAATCTATGCAGGGCCGCAAGCCTCCGTCCTTCTTGGCCACAAAGAAAAAGCTGGAAGCAGCAGGGGAAGTAGACGGACGGATGTAGCCTTGTGACAGAGCTTCCTGGATGTATTCCTCCATGGCCTTCTCCTCCGGGATGGAAAGTGAGTAGATCTTTCCTTTGGGCACTGGCTCACCTGGCAGCAGATCGATGGCACAGTCCCATGGCCGGTGTGGAGGCAGCGTGGAGGCTTTCTTGGGGCAGAAGACATCACTGAAGTGGGAGTAACATTGGGGAATTTCCACGGAACGGTTCTCAAGAGGGCTTTCGATGGACTGAGGAAGTCCCCAAGAAAGATGGCGGTCTCAGACCCATCTTAGACCTCAGACTCCTGAACCGCTCCCTCATGAGACGGAAGTTCAAGATGTTAACGCTGAAACAGATCCTCACGCAGATTTGCCCTGGGGACTGGTTCTTCTCACTGGACCTGAAAGACGCATACTTTCACATCCAGATAGCCCCCCATCACAGACGATTCTTGAGATTCGCATTCGAGGGAGTGGCTTACCAATATACAGTCCTTCCCTTCAGGCTGTCTCTAGCTCCTCGCACTTTTACGAAGTGCATGAACGCAGCGATTTCCCCTCTGAGACAGATGGGAATCCATGTCTTGAGTTATCTCGACGACTGGCTCATATTGGCCCAGTCTCGGACCGAGCTAGAACATCACAGATCCGTGCTTCTCAGCCACTTGGAGTGCCTAGGACTCAGGGTCAATTTTGCCAAGAGCTCACTGCTCCCCAGCCAGTGTATATCATTCCTGGGTGCAGTTTTCGACTCAGTCCAGATGAGGGCTACAGTCTCGCCAGAGAGCGCCCTGGACATTCAGCAGCTCACGGCTTCAATCAGGAACAAAACCCGTCTCCCTCTGAAGTTTTTCCAGAGGATGCTAGGGCTGATGGTTTCCGCCTCCCCAGTTTTGCAGCTCGGCCTCCTGCGGATGCAGCCTCTGCAATACTGGCTAAACCTTCGGGTCCCACCTCACGCTTGGCGCCACGGCCGCGTTTTTGTCAGGGTAAATCAGGCCTGTATAGCAGCCCTGAAACCTTGGAAGAACCCTCTGTGGTTCATCCGTGGGGTTCCCCTGGAGCCGGTCTCCAGAAGGATGGTGGTCTCGACAGATGCATCCAACTGGGGTTGGGGCGCTCTGTGTGAGGGCAGACCAGCCTTCGGCTCGTGGTCGAACGAGGAGAGCCATCTACATATCAACTGCCTAGAAATGCTAGCAGTGAGTCGAGCCCTTCACTCCTTTCAGATGGTCCTGAGGGGACGCCACGTCTTGGTCCGACCAGACAGCATGACGGTGGTTTCCTACATAAATCACCAAGGCGGCCTTTCATCCAGTCACCTCTGCGCACTGGCAAAGCGCCTCGTGGAATGGGCACTGCCCAGGCTGCGATCGCTCAGAGCGTCGCACATACCGGGCAAATTGAATCTGGGAGCAGATATGCTATCTCGGAGCAATGTCCCCTCAGACGAGTGGATGCTCCTCTCCATCTGGGAGATCTTCGGGAGGGCAGAGGTCGACCTCTTCGCCTCAGAAGACAACTCTCATTGCCCAATCTTTTTTTCGAAGGACACGGATGCGCTGGCCCACGACTGGCCCAGCCTCCTTCTTTACGCTTTTCCCCCAATCGCTCTGATCCCTCAGGTCATCAGACGAATCAGGGAAGACAAACACAGAGTCCTCCTGGTGGCCCCACTCTGGAGGAGCCAATTTTGGTCCTCGGAGCTGTTCAGGCTTTCAACGAAAGCCCCATGACCGATCCCCCTGAGACGGGACCTCCTCTCTCAGGCGAACAGGACAATCTGGCACCCCCAGCCAGAGATCTAGGCTCTGCACCTGTGGTCCCTCGATGGGAGCCTGTAAACCTCCCAGGGGACGTGCTGAATACCATTTCTCAGGCGAGAGCCCCGTCTACTAGACGCCTCTACGCCCAGAAATGGTCAGTCTTCGTCGACTGGTGTGCAGCTCGAAACGAAGACCCTGTTGAATGTCACATATTTCCGATATTGTCATTTCTCCAGGAGCGTCTGGATAAGGGCCTCACCCCTTCCATGCTCAAGGTATACATAGCAGCGTTCCACGCACCTATTGCTGGCCAGTCAGTGGGTCGAAACAGCCTCGTTGTGCGTTTCTTAAGAGGTTCTAGGCGGTTGAATCCCCCCCGTCCTCTCACTGTTCCCACTTGGGACCTTTCCACGGTCCTCAGAGCGCTCAAAGGGGCCCCCTTTGAGCCGCTGCGGTCAGCTGACCTTCGGCCCCTGTCACTTAAACCCGCTTTGCTACTTACACTAGCATTGGTTAAGTGCATAGGCGACCTGCAGGCTCTCTCTGTGAGCCCTGCGTGCCTTGAATTTGGGCCTAACGACTCGAAGGTCAATCTGAAACCCAGGCATGGCTACGTCCCTAAAATGCTCTCGACTCCGTTCAGAGCACAGGTCATTTCCCTCTCTGCGCTACCTCCCTCGGTGGATGAGCAAGAGTTGGATTTACTCTGCCCAGTTAGGGCATTGAGGACCTACATCGAGCGGTCACAGCCGTTTCGGCAGTCTGACCAGCTCTTCGTCTGCTTTGGCGGCCGCACCAAGGGGCTTCTGGTCACAAAGCAACGACTCTCGCGTTGGATAGTCGACGCTATTGCTCTATGCTACTTGTCTATGGGCCTCGATTGCCCCATAGGAGTAAGAGCCCACTCCACTAGAGGTATGGCCTCCTCGTGGGCCTGGTCTAGTGGTGTTTCTATCAAGGATATCTGTGAGGCGGCCGGCTGGTCCTCGCCATCCACTTTTGTCAGATTTTATAACCTGGACGTACCGGCGTTACACGCTTGGGTCCTCTCAGTATGATCCGACGGCCTCTGATGAGCCCCGTCATTATACCATTTATTGGAGGGAGCTAGCTCCCTCTTAGCATGTGTAACATAAGGGCTCGATGGCTTCGGCCTCCTTACTTATCCTCTGGACCCCCCCGGTGTCCAAGATAGGTTCAGTCTTTCCCTCCCATGGCACAGCGTGGTTGAATTCGTTCCCCACTCGCAGTATGAGTGAAGTATCCAGATTAAACTTTTTGAACAACTGGGCCTTGATGATCGCAGTTACACAAATCACATGAGCACTTCTGTAGTATCAGTCTAATACAGTTGGAGTCTGTTACATTTTGAAGAAAACTGGATACCTGAGAGATTTGCAGTTTGCGGGGATGGAGGGATGGAGGCACACACGGGTGGTCTGTGGGGTGTACTGTGACCGATGATAAAGACACTCACGCAGTACCTTCGGCCAGGGGCCAGGTCTTTAATGGTCATGTTCCTTAACCCATCAGTGTCCATATCAAACTAGAAGTCAACACAAAGAGCATTTACCATTAATCTGACTGAGAAAAAATGAGAAGAAACCTGTCTGATAACAGGATCAGTGATGTGGAGAGTAATGTCAGCTTTTGAAACGCAAGACCCGAGTTTGAATCAGCCTTTT